>CAXIWF010001009.1:0-39223 GCA_964036045.1 Eutreptiella sp. 'Long Island Sound 2002'
CCTTCGTGCTGCCAGTGGCCTGTGGTCCTGCTCCCGTGCCCGCATTATCCGCATATACTTTATCCTGGTGTCGCCTTGCCCACTCCTCCCCAGCAATGCGCATACTCTCTTCGATCTTGGCCTTCCAGGACTCTGGGGTCTCACCAGGTGGCAGCTCCTGTGCAATGGCGGGTGCATAGCCATCGTTAGCATTGCTCTCATCACTTTTCCAGCAGACCGGACTCTGCTTGCTCTTGTGGATGCCCATGTCATCCTGAGTGCCGCGGATCGCCCAGAACTCATCACCATCGATCGAATGCATGTGTGGCGAAAGCTGCGAAAAGTGCACCTTTATAGGGATATAGAATGTGGCAGTAAGGTACATTGGAGTGTTGTATTTGAGGAAGTACGTGTGGGGCTCCGCAGGCTCTCCCATCAAGAACTTTATGCCTAAGGAAGGCTTAAGTGGGGGTTGATTGGGGTCTGGCTCGGTTATGTGAAAAGTAGCAAACTCGATCATAGAGGAAAGTGGAGGGGAGTTCATCGCTCGCACATCTTCAGTTTGGAAATGTCGCACTTCCTGGCCGCGAGTACCGGTAGCGTACTGCTTCAGTGCAGTGCCGGGTGCCATCTGGAAGGAGAAGCAGGCGGGCCCACCAAACTCACGTAGGCACTCATCCGTAGAGCTGCTTGTGAAGAAATTGTCGCGAACCCATGGCAACTGTTGCATTATATCCTCATCGATCGGTGGAGTGTAGATCAGACCAACTTTCCCAGAAAGACTCGCATCTGGTCATCCGATGGGCATAATAAATGGAAACAATAGTAAAATAAAATAAAATAAAATGAAAACCTGTAAGAACGTCGCAACAAATTATAAATGACGCTTTTGAGACATTGTAGACAATAACAGTAGATTAAATATAATTAATTTATTTTCGAACAGTTAAATTAGATGCCGAACTTACGGTGGAAGTGACTTCATATTGCGCGTGTTGGTTAAGTCATCACCATGTCGTGAAGAAGTGAAAGGCAAATAAGAGGTATAAATTGTGAGCGCATGTGTGAAGGGGAAAGTAGTGGCGATGAGTAAGGAATAATATTTTTAAATCACGGATGTAGCGCTTACAGCGGCGGATAAGATATGAACATCCCCGTGTTGGGCTCTGTGAGCGCAACAAATGATCGTGTCACGTAAGACACCTCATCGCGGAGAGAAGCGCTGTCTTTGATATCACATTTCCACTCTTGACCACCTCCTGTTGTCGTAAATGGTCCCATGCGAACAATGCGGACATAACCTTTGCCTTCAGGGAGGTTGGTCTCGACATCGCAAGATTCCATTTTTAAACCAGGACAACCGAAATTAGTATCAGCAGCATATGGTTCAAATTTGCAGTTATCGCGGGCGTCAAGATAATCCTTAACAGTATCGGGGCGGACAAAATCACTCTCCTCAAAGATTGACGTAGCTCCGTATCTGGAAAACGCTATTATCAGCTCGAAGAAAAAAATAATTTTTCGCCACATTCTTTTTAAATACCACAAATGGATAAGAAAATATAAGTTAACGAAGTGCTATGGTAAAATTCAATGGAGAGAGTCAATGGAGAGATTTTTAAGAGTTGAACCCTTAAATTCAACTCGATGAAAAACTATTTGCTCGTAGATTTATCAATTTACTAAAAAAGTTGTACCCTGGATTCTGAGGAATTCTGGAATTTCAGTTCAACGCTTCACACAGCATGACATTTTAACCTTCAAACTTTCTGGGAATCAAGACCGACCGACCGACCGACCGACCAACCGACCGACCGACCCACATCCATCATACAGTAATTTAAGGAATAGCCGCCCGTTATACCCGACTTGGGGAGTAAATTTTAGCACCGCTGTGAATAAGCTACGTAAATTTTCAAATTTAACGTACAGCACCAGACTGTATGCGCAAATGACGTTAAGGCTCTTAACTGGTTGTACATCCTAGATGTAGTCCGTAGTAGGTATATAAGGAGTACAGTAGTTATGCCAAGTAAACAGCGAAACCGACGGTATCAAAAAGGGATGTAGGGACCTTAGTCCACAACTGTACGTACTATCGTGCGTGCAGTACCGTTATGTACGAAAGGTACACAGGATAACGGTACACGGGCCCCGAATGGGGGTGATACTGGCCAACCCCAACGACTATCTGAGTGGGCTGATGCAATGCTTGCACGCCAAGCTCAACTGATTAAAATTGCTCAGGACCATCAAAAGAACACTGACGAACACCATATGGGCTCCGCTGCATCCGACTCGGATGTGCACCAGAGTCTGGTGCACATATTGAGTACCCGGTTGGATCCTACGTGTTAGTCTCATACCCTGACAGCCCGCCCGATAAACTTCGGACAGTCTGGCAAGGTTCCTATGCAAGTCGTCAGTACTGTCGGTGCCAAGTATACTGTCCAAAATTTGGTCAACTACTGTATATATTGGTCGATTGGAGAAGTTTGAATACGATGCTCGAGTGACTGACCCTAAGGTTGTTGCAATGCACGACATGGGCGAAATTCTCATTGATCGCATCTTAGACCACCGTGGGAACCGTTCACCTACTACGGGACAATGGATTCGCAGTAGTATGGAATTCCTTGTGAAATGGGGCCCTGGTGACGGAGAAGATTCATGGGAGCCCTGGCATAGTCTCTTGAGAACTGATCAGCTACATGACTATCTACGGACACACAAAATGAAGTCCCTCATCCCTAGCTACGCACGTTCCGCCATAGCCGACGGAGAGCAACTTGAAACAGACTCGCATGTCCATAGAGGATTTTACTTACTCCGAGCGTGGGATGCTCCATAGAGTAAGGTTTTAGTCAGTTGCCCAGAAATTTCTGGGAGTCTGACACTATGCTAGCTAAGTCATCGCATGGAAAAAGGAGGAGGCAATGTGCCACGACCACGTCAAGCGTACGTAGGTGTCAACGGTTTCGTCCATTCCGATACTCCGACATTCCGGGTTCCGAATTCCGAATTCTGTTCCACGAGGACGATGCCACGTGGAATCCATTCAGTCATTTTTGTTGTCTTGTTGCTGTGCATGCTATTCTAGAAGTCATACTCACAATAGCTTTGTTCTTTATTAAGAATATTAATAAAGCATCACCATCATCATTCATTCATTCAAGCTTGACCCTTGGTCAAGGTACAGGCGCCATTAGGAGGATCATCCGGAAATTCTGGGGATATCAAGGAGACTTGTTCTGCCTGAATCTCATATCCACTCAGCGTTGGGGATGGCAGCGCTGGAGCAAGTAGTATAAATATCCGCCGCCGGCTTATGACTTGAAACAGTATGCCTTTTGGAAATATCGAAGCGTTAATTCGTCATTATGAACTCTCGTGTTTGCAACCGTGACCATGACGGTTCAGCAACGATGGTCGATCCCCCATCAGGAATCCTCTGATTAGAACAACGATTAGTAGAACCAAGGCACATCAGGCATGTATGCAATACCGAACATGGTTGAGTGCTGCGTCTTGACAGGGTGCAGGAAGAACTCATTGTCGTCCAGGGTGGGGTTGGTGCGCGGGGCATTGAACGCCAAGAACGACAGGTAGTCACCAGCCTCGATAGTGAAGCTGTTGCACTGCGTGAACTTAGACTCCTTTCTCATGAGTGCGTTGGTAGAATGGCGATAGTAGTTTCCAGGCAGTGCCCCAGCGTAGAAGTTTTCAAACTGCCGCTCTGGTGGGACCATTTCAGTGCTCCACATCTCCGTATTCGTCTCCTGAATCACATAGCCATCGGGTCCTATCTCATCCGTGTTGGGGCGTCCTTCCAGCTTACGGTGCGCCTCTGCTTGTGCAGTAGAGCAAGTGGCATTCAAAGCGGAGGGACAGGCGGAGGACGAGAGGCGCCTCGAGGCAGAGGTGGAGGTACCGCGAAAGTGCTGGCGGCCACCGTGCTGAAACAGTTTTTGGAACTCCCGCTGCTGCTCCTCCAAGTTATCCTGGGTGATGTAGTCGACTGCGCCGTACCACTTGCAGAAGATCTCGGGCATGCCCGCCCCGGGGGGCGGAGACGCTTCGTCATACGGCTTGAAATAAGCATTTCCCCCCTTCGTGCTGCCAGTGGCCTGTGGTCCTGCTCCCGTGCCCGCATTATCCGCATATACTTTATCCTGGTGTCGCCTTGCCCACTCCTCCCCAGCAATGCGCATACTCTCTTCGATCTTGGCCTTCCAGGACTCTGGGGTCTCACCAGGTGGCAGCTCCTGTGCAATGGCGGGTGCATAGCCATCGTTAGCATTGCTCTCATCACTTTTCCAGCAGACCGGACTCTGCTTGCTCTTGTGGATGCCCATGTCATCCTGAGTGCCGCGGATCGCCCAGAACTCATCACCATCGATCGAATGCATGTGTGGCGAAAGCTGCGAAAAGTGCACCTTTATAGGGATATAGAATGTGGCAGTAAGGTACATTGGAGTGTTGTATTTGAGGAAGTACGTGTGGGGCTCCGCAGGCTCTCCCATCAAGAACTTTATGCCTAAGGAAGGCTTAAGTGGGGGTTGATTGGGGTCTGGCTCGGTTATGTGAAAAGTAGCAAACTCGATCATAGAGGAAAGTGGAGGGGAGTTCATCGCTCGCACATCTTCAGTTTGGAAATGTCGCACTTCCTGGCCGCGAGTACCGGTAGCGTACTGCTTCAGTGCAGTGCCGGGTGCCATCTGGAAGGAGAAGCAGGCGGGCCCACCAAACTCACGTAGGCACTCATCCGTAGAGCTGCTTGTGAAGAAATTGTCGCGAACCCATGGCAACTGTTGCATTATATCCTCATCGATCGGTGGAGTGTAGATCAGACCAACTTTCCCGGAAAGACTCGCATCTGGTCATCCGATGGGCATAATAAATGGAAACAATAGTAAAATAAAATAAAATAAAATGAAAACCTGTAAGAACGTCGCAACAAATTATAAATGACGCTTTTGAGACATTGTAGACAATAACAGTAGATTAAATATAATTAATTTATTTTCGAACAGTTAAATTAGATGCCGAACTTACGGTGGAAGTGACTTCATATTGCGCGTGTTGGTTAAGTCATCACCATGTCGTGAAGAAGTGAAAGGCAAATAAGAGGTATAAATTGTGAGCGCATGTGTGAAGGGGAAAGTAGTGGCGATGAGTAAGGAATAATATTTTTAAATCACGGATGTAGCGCTTACAGCGGCGGATAAGATATGAACATCCCCGTGTTGGGCTCTGTGAGCGCAACAAATGATCGTGTCACGTAAGACACCTCATCGCGGAGAGAAGCGCTGTCTTTGATATCACATTTCCACTCTTGACCACCTCCTGTTGTCGTAAATGGTCCCATGCGAACAATGCGGACATAACCTTTGCCTTCAGGGAGGTTGGTCTCGACATCGCAAGATTCCATTTTTAAACCAGGACAACCGAAATTAGTATCAGCAGCATATGGTTCAAATTTGCAGTTATCGCGGGCGTCAAGATAATCCTTAACAGTATCGGGGCGGACAAAATCACTCTCCTCAAAGATTGACGTAGCTCCGTATCTGGAAAACGCTATTATCAGCTCGAAGAAAAAAATAATTTTTCGCCACATTCTTTTTAAATACCACAAATGGATAAGAAAATATAAGTTAACGAAGTGCTATGGTAAAATTCAATGGAGAGAGTCAATGGAGAGATTTTTAAGAGTTGAACCCTTAAATTCAACTCGATGAAAAACTATTTGCTCGTAGATTTATCAATTTACTAAAAAAGTTGTACCCTGGATTCTGAGGAATTCTGGAATTTCAGTTCAACGCTTCACACAGCATGACATTTTAACCTTCAAACTTTCTGGGAATCAAGACCGACCGACCGACCGACCGACCAACCGACCGACCGACCCACATCCATCATACAGTAATTTAAGGAATAGCCGCCCGTTATACCCGACTTGGGGAGTAAATTTTAGCACCGCTGTGAATAAGCTACGTAAATTTTCAAATTTAACGTACAGCACCAGACTGTATGCGCAAATGACGTTAAGGCTCTTAACTGGTTGTACATCCTAGATGTAGTCCGTAGTAGGTATATAAGGAGTACAGTAGTTATGCCAAGTAAACAGCGAAACCGACGGTATCAAAAAGGGATGTAGGGACCTTAGTCCACAACTGTACGTACTATCGTGCGTGCAGTACCGTTATGTACGAAAGGTACACAGGATAACGGTACACGGGCCCCGAATGGGGGTGATACTGGCCAACCCCAACGACTATCTGAGTGGGCTGATGCAATGCTTGCACGCCAAGCTCAACTGATTAAAATTGCTCAGGACCATCAAAAGAACACTGACGAACACCATATGGGCTCCGCTGCATCCGACTCGGATGTGCACCAGAGTCTGGTGCACATATTGAGTACCCGGTTGGATCCTACGTGTTAGTCTCATACCCTGACAGCCCGCCCGATAAACTTCGGACAGTCTGGCAAGGTTCCTATGCAAGTCGTCAGTACTGTCGGTGCCAAGTATACTGTCCAAAATTTGGTCAACTACTGTATATATTGGTCGATTGGAGAAGTTTGAATACGATGCTCGAGTGACTGACCCTAAGGTTGTTGCAATGCACGACATGGGCGAAATTCTCATTGATCGCATCTTAGACCACCGTGGGAACCGTTCACCTACTACGGGACAATGGATTCGCAGTAGTATGGAATTCCTTGTGAAATGGGGCCCTGGTGACGGAGAAGATTCATGGGAGCCCTGGCATAGTCTCTTGAGAACTGATCAGCTACATGACTATCTACGGACACACAAAATGAAGTCCCTCATCCCTAGCTACGCACGTTCCGCCATAGCCGACGGAGAGCAACTTGAAACAGACTCCATAGAGGATTTTACTTACTCCGAGCGTGGGATGCTCCATAGAGTAAGGTTTTAGTCAGTTGTCCAGAAATTTCTGGGAGTCTGACACTATGCTAGCTAAGTCATCGCATGGAAAAAGGAGGAGGCAATGTGCCACGACCACGTCAAGCGTACGTAGGTGTCAACGGTTTCGTCCATTCCGATACTCCGACATTCCGACATTCCGGGTTCCGAATTCCGAATTCTGTTCCACGAGGACGATGCCACGTGGAATCCATTCAGTCATTTTTTTTGTCTTGTTGCTGTGCATGCTATTCTAGAAGTCATACTCACAATAGCTTTGTTCTTTATTAAGAATATTAATAAAGCATCACCATCATCATCATTCATTCAAGCTTGACCCTTGGTCAAGGTACAGGCGCCATTAGGGGGATCATCCGGAAATTCTGGGGATATCAAGGAGACTTGCTCTGCCTGAATCTCATATCCACTCAGCGTTGGGGATGGCAGCGCTGGAGCAAGTAGTATAAATATCCGCCGCCGGCTTATGACTTGAAACAGTATGCCTTTTGGAAATATCGAAGCGTTAATTCGTCATTATGAACTCTCGTGTTTGCAACCGTGACCATGACGGTTCAGCAACGATGGTCGATCCCCCATCAGGAATCCTCTGATTAGAACAACGATTAGTAGAACCAAGGCACATCAGGCATGTATGCAATACCGAACATGGTTGAGTGCTGCATCTTGACGGGTTGCAGGAAGAACTCATTGTCGTCCAGGGTGGGGTTGGTGCGCGGGGCATTGAACGCCAAGAACGACAGGTAGTCACCAGCCTCGATAGTGAAGCTGTTGCACTGCGTGAACTTAGACTCCTTTCTCATGAGTGCGTTGGTGGGATGGCGATAGTAGTTTCCAGGCAGTGCCCCAGCGTAGAAGTTTTCAAACTGCTGCTCTGGTGGGACCATTTCAGTGCTCCACATCTCCGTATTCGTCTCCTGAATCACATAGCCATCGGGTCCTATCTCATCCGTGTTGGGGCGTCCTTCCAGCTTACGGTGCGCCTCTGCTTGTGCAGTAGAGCAAGTGGCATTCAAAGCGGAGGGACAGGCGGAGGACGAGAGGCGCCTCGAGGCAGAGGTGGAGGTACCGCGAAAGTGCTGGCGGCCACCGTGCTGAAACAGTTTTTGGAACTCCTGCTGCTGCTCCTCCAAGTTATCCTGGGTGATGTAGTCGACTGCGCCGTACCACTTGCAGAAGATCTCGGGCATGCCCGCCCCGGGGGGCGGAGACGCTTCGTCATAAGGCTTGAAATAAGCATTTTCCCCCTTCGTACTGCCAGTGGCCTGTGGTCCTGCTCCCGTGCCCGCATTATCCGCATATACTTTACCCTGGTGTCGCCTTGCCCACTCCTCCCCAGCCATGCGCATACTCTCTTCGATCTTGGTTTTCAAGGACTCTGGGGTCTCGCCATGCGACAGCTCCTGTGCACTGGCAAGTGCGTAGCCATCGGTTGAACCGCGCACAGCATTTTTCCAGTACACCGGACTCTGCTTGCTCTTGTGGATGCCCATGTCGTCCTGAGTGCCGCGGATAACCCAGACCTCGTCACCTTCGACGGAATGCATGTGTAGCGAAAGCTGCGAAAAGTGCACCTTTATAGGGAGATAGAATGTCGCAGCAATGTACATGTAAGTATTGTATTTCAGGGCGTAGGTGTGGGGCTGCGCACGCTCTCCCATCTCGAACTTAATGCTTACGGAAGGCTTGAGTGGGGGTTGATTGGGGTCTGGCTCGGTTATGTGAAAGGAAGCAAACTCGATCATAGAGGAAAGTGGAGGGGAGTTCATCGCCCGCACATCTTCAACTTGGAAATGTCGCACTTCCTGGCCGATTTGGGCGTACTGCTTCAGTGCAGTGCCGGGTGCCATCTGGAAGGAGTAGCAGGCGGGCCCACCCAGCTCACGTAGGCACTCATCCGTAGAGCTGCTTGTGAAGAAATTGTCGCGAACCCATGGCAACTGTTGCATTTTATCCTCATCGATCGGTGGAGTGTAGATCCGATTGACATTTCCAGAAAGACTCGCATCTGGTCATCCGATGGGCATAATTAATGGCCCAAATATATAAAATAAAATAAAAACCAGCTAGAACGTCGCAACAAATTATAAATAACGTTTTTGGAACATTGTAGACAATAACAGCAGATTAAATGCAGGTATACTACAGGCTAACAGTGTCGAACTTACGGTGGAAGTGACTTCATATTGCGCGTGTTGGAAAAGTCATCACCATATCGTGAAAGAAGTGAAAGGTAAATAAGAGGTATAAATCACCGTGGTGAGCGCATGTGTGAAGGGGAAAGTAGTAAGGAATAATATTTTTAAAACACGAATATAGCGCTTACAGCGGCGGGAAAGATACCAACATCCCCGTGTTGGGCTCTGTGAGCGCAACTAATGATCGTGTTACGTAAGCCAACTCATCGCGAAGAGAAGCGCTGCCTTTGATATCACATTTCCACTCTTGACCACCTCCTGTTGTCGTAAATGGTCCCATGCGAACGATATGGACATAACCTTTGCCTTCTAGGAAGTTGGTCTCGACCTCGCAAGATTCCATTTTTACACCGGGACAACCGACATTAGTATCAGCAGCATATGGTTCAAATTTGCAGTTATCGCGGGCGTCAAGATAATCCTTAACAGAATTGGGACGGACATAATCACTCTCGTCAATTACTGACGCGAGTGAGTTAGTACCTAGCTTTCCTGTACACGCTCCGTAGCTGAAAAATACCATCAGCTCGACGAAAACGACGAGAACGTTTCCCCACATCTGTTAACAATCGCAAATAGAAATAATATCGTATATAACGCCGTAAACTTGGCCCGAGGTGCTACAGTATGATTCGATGGAGAGATGTTTACTATTGTGCTATCAAATTAATTACAAGTTAATCGATGAAGAACTATCAACACGATACGTTTAACGAGTGCGCCCGCTTCGTGGGATGATTTCCATTTAGTTCTGGAATTGGTTGATTTTGGTTTAACTTACTGTACTTGCCGAAGCAGCACAAGTTCTTGCTATTTTAACCAAAATGGGTTTTGAAGTTTTACATCTGATTGAAATGCGTAATAAATTTAATAAAATTGCCAAAACCCGCAGTATAAACACGCAGAAGTAAAACGGGGGCAGGGACGCCCACAGCAGAAATTTGTTGCGAAACCGGGAAATAACTAACTGTAAAATAACTAACCAGGAATTAAATTTACTTTAATTCCTGCAATTTACTCGTAATTGACTGAATCAAAATCGGCTGTAATTTTTTAGGTTGGATCCCTCTTGTTGCTTTGCTATGAGCATCGCCAGTGCGGACTGTAAAGGCGTGAGAGAATCCAGGGGTACATTTGTATGTGATATGAACATTTTGAAATTTACTATCGTAGGCTGCGAAAACAACGTAATCGCTGCCTTGTAGGTAATTTTGGCAGTTGCGCGAAATTACATTGCATCGTATTGCTTGGCCATATTAAGTAAGAATGCTGACCATATTTCGAAGACCGAATCCAAATGACCGAAGAAGGCCGGAGTTGGAGGAAAGCATGATGATATTAGATACAACATTAAATATCAGCGGTGTTGATAGCCAACAGTTAAAGAGAACATCGTTGGAGTATCCCAAAATATTACTAGGATGGCAGGTCCTCGTATTAAAACCCGATCCAGCCCATAAACATCAGCGCGGACTTGACGTATTAAAAAGTGAGTCTGGGGCGTTCAATCATCCAATCGTAAGTAACAGGGGTTGGGAGTTTGAACAATCAGATGAATCAAGTATCAATCCATACAGCGCTGTCCGTGTAGCGGTAATAACTGGTGTGGCTGTACGGTCAATGGGAGGCAAAAGTAACTCAGCACAACAGACTGCCGTATTCTATCGCTTAAGTTCGTTATTGTACGCAGATGAATGGGTATTGTTGAATAGAGCTGATGAAAAGATCCGCTCTCGCAATGTGGGCTGTGGATTAGATCGCCATCATATTAGTGCCGCTGAAGCCGCTGCAAGAAATGCCTCCAATACAGGAGGTGGCGCAATAGACAAGATGGTTAATTTCAAGCTGACCAGAAGAGTATTTGAAGTAACTGAATCGAACAGCCTGGTCGGAGGTACGAAGTATGCTTTCAAGAAATTGTGATAGAGGGGCGGGCGCTGCTGAGATTTCGTATGTGGATTATAAAGCATCTACCTTTGTTGATTTTATCACCCGAGTTCAACCTGGTCACTCTAAGTGGCGGTGTAGTTTCACCATGGTCGGTGAGTAAGTGTGTTAGCTGCCTGTGTAATTATCACTCGCTCCAACTAGAGCGCTAGCAATAATAATATTGATTATGATAATCATTATTGCTGCAAGTGCTCTAGTTGGAACAAGTGATTCTACTTCGCGGATCTGATCTTAATTGGGTCGACCGCCTCAGCAGAGACGACCCCAGTAATTGCAGTACGATTAGTACCATTTGAAGTACTGCACTATAACGCTTAATTAGAAAGTAGGAACTGTGGCAGCCATTACAACATGGCCGACCTTACCGCTTAATCGAAGTTATCGTTCTGTACCTTAAATAATTTATTTTATTCAGCAGCAGCGGCCTAGAATAGGCTCCCGTTGTGTGCCGCGCACTTTGGTTTACAATTGCAAGAAATACTTTAAGTAAATTATACATTTTAAGAAAAAGGAAATCCTCAACTTGCAAGAATTGACATTCTAAGAACTACCAAAAATGGTAAACGATTAACTATTGCTGGAAGTAACCAGTTCCGGTTCTAAATCACGTGGGTCCAGCTCTTGCGGCCGAGTGTACTGTTGGTGCTGCTGCTGAGTAGAACCTGCGCTACTAAAGGTACCTGCTGGGCGCAGCATGCCATCATCAGTATCGCCGTAAATATTTATCCTGCCACTGCTATTTCTAGCAAAGTCGGCGCCAAGCGGCACAGACTGTGGGCGTCTAGGAGAAGCTCCATCGCCACCACTACTTGGAGCTGGATGGTACACCTTGCTAAAGTCGATTGAATGGCGTTGCCCTGTGGTGAGATTTCCCACTGGTCCATTGCTATCAGGCCCGCGTACCTTGCTACCAAAGGAATTGTCGCAATTTCGGCGGCCATCTTCTATGCCACCTCTACCATTTGTAGAGCTTTGCGCAGCATCTGCGACCAACGCGCTCACCTTTAGACTGTTAGAGCGGCGCACTGGTCTGCCTGCAGCAGCAACCCGGGCCCTGTTCGAGTCTTTCCCCAGATCACCCCCAAGGTCGCTTCTAGTACGGTCCCCATTCTCGCTGCCCTCCACTGTGAGACCTAGTGGGCGCAGGTGCTGCACATCGGGCAGGGAGGCTTCTGCATCAGCCAGCGCCTGGTACAGCGGCCCTGCTGCACGGGGCGGTGGCACGTCACCGTACAGCAGCTCTGCGGGAGAGACTGGGCGGCCGTAGAAGCGATGGTTCACTTCGTGGCGCGCCAGCACCAGAGAGCCCTCTAGGGAGAGGCCTGCGAAAAGTCCGCGCGATTGCGAGTAGGAGTAGGCAGGAGCTAGACCTGTGTCAGATATGTGCAGATCTGCAGACCCAGACCTACCCACAGGCCCAACCGCCACCTACGGTGTGCACGAATGAACGATATGCCGGATAAAAAAATGATTGAAGGAACGCGTGCATATCATTGGCAGGTACTTGAATTTGCATAGATAGACTCATGCACGGCTTCCCACACAAATAAACTGCTGATAAAATCTTCAGCGCCCCCCCCCCCCCCTGCCGGCAGTACGGTGTGCATTAGGGTTGTCACAGATCTGCCTGGTCAGGCCATCAGGGTGCAAATCATGATATGCTCAATTCTACCCACCTCCAAGCCTGCACCGATAGTGAGCTGCCCACTGCCTGCAAAGGCGTGCACGGCCTCCACGGTATTGAGGATTATTACGTAGTCCGTCACATCCAGTCCAACCACTGCGCCCCAGGAGAGGCCCATGGTCCCGATCGCAGTCGGGGCTGACCAACCACCACCCTTGCTCAGAGGTAGGCGCGCTACGACCAGCCCCGTGCCTTTAAGGGCGGATTACGAAAAGGTAGAGGTGACTATAAGACTTACAAATAGAAACTACGTAAGAAACAATATTATATATGATGATAATGTGTAAGCACGAACAGCACTTGACTTCACAGCACAGCACAGCATGTTGACTGATAGAAACATCTCAGCCACGCGATATTTAGGGTGACTTTAGGGTAGAGCACAAAGCAAAACAAATATGATAGAGAGCGCGGGGAGAAGAAAAAGCGTACCAATCCGGGGTGCGAAAATAAACCCACCCTTGACCACAGTGAGAAAGGCCAGGCCCTTGGCTTCAGCGAGCAATCGAAGGGGAATCGCCCTGTCCCGAATAATGTCCATTTCAAATAGGTTGTGAGTGGAGTACGCAGCCTTCCGCACCTCCGAACCAAGGGTGCTAGAGAACGGCATGTTGAAGTATCGTCGGCAGTTGCAGTTGGTGGAGGCGATGTCCACATTATTGGCGCGCTGGTGGTTGGCGATGTTGTTCGACAGGAAGGGTTGGTGTGGTTCCAGCTGGGCGTGGCAGTCGAGGCATACTCTACAGGGATCACGATAGCCGTATTCATGTGGTAACATGGAGCGATTCATAGAGCACTGTTCGCAAAACACGCGACCGCAGCTTCGGCAGTGGTGCTTGCGATTTACCCAGTCGAACTCAGAATTGCATTTAGAACAGTGCGCCACTTCTTCATCAGGGACCCACCTACCGGCACAAAGCAAGAAATAATAAACCATCAAGAATATATGAGCCAACATGAGTGGGAGAAGGGGTTATTGCGCTAGGTCAAAAGGAATCGACTGCTTCACAATTAAAAACGTCACCAAGGAGAGAAAAAGAGAGCGACGCTCAAGTGATATCAAAAGGAATGATGCCCTTCAAAACCTACACGTACCGAGGAACAATAAAGTCTGAAGATTCTAAACGCGCCCTGGCACCATTCCATTTATAATCTAGCTCTTTTAAGTGTGCAATCGTGGGTGTTTCGTTAGGGTTGTCCGGTGTATCCATACTGTTCTTTGGCATGCGCCTCCTAGATGGCGGTCGGATCCCCTGGCGAAAACTCTCTCGACGATCATTCTGCTGTTCATGCAGCAATGCCCTTGCCTCGGCTTCTTTACGCAAGTCCATTTTATGAGATTAGTTGATAATAGTTTCTTTGTAAACCTCTGGTATGGCAAATAAATCAAGTGGAAATCGATACTCACTCGATGATATGAAATACTTTTGAGATTCAAGCTTTAAGTAATGGCCGGTTAAAATGTCGAGAACGTGTGACTTTCCAATGAACTGTGCAAGTGGCAGTCTTCGAAGTTCACCCAAAAATAACGTGTGTCATAAATTACTCGTGCGTTGAGTCTATCCCAGTATCATATAAAGCTAGTATGATCCTGTTGCTGGGATCGCATATACAGTATATATAGTATATTGATTGATGAATTGATTGATGAATTGATTGATTGATTTTTGGTTACCTCCACCACCCGAACTAGTCGGAGAAGGTTCTGCCGTAGTGCTGTAAATTATAAATTCCAGGAATTCGGGCCGAATTGGAACCTCCACTGTGAGTCCAAAAATTATTATTTCCAACGGTTGGATTCCCCGTCACAGTACGGCGTAAGGCATGTATCAGGTTGAACGTGCCACGTTCGATACAGTGTATCGACGGTAGAGTAAGTCGCTAAGCTAAAATTTACCAAATTTTACATTTTTCACTGTAGTACAGTGATAACTTATCATGTTCAATGTCACATGCCATGTGACAATGATTGAACATGATAAGTTATCACGGCTCGGCCCGGGGTGCTCCGCCTGCGGCACTAAATTTCAAATTTAAGTTACTAGTTACTACTGTACGGCGACCGTACGTAGTACAGTCGCTGTGGGAGTAGCGAACTTAGGGTACGTACTCACTCACTGGCACGGCACGGTGCCGCATCAGTGCGGAAGCAGTTAAGATTGTACTTTGAATACACTACTAGTGTATTCAAAGTACAATCTTAGTAGTACTTTCCAGTAGTGTAGCTTGCCTGACTGCCGTACTAATTTGAACTGAGTCACTGTGACAAGTTGGCCGGCACTTCTAGCGGATACTTTGGCCAATGAGCAATTTAAGTTAACCAATTTATGGCAACGATCAATTGTGCGGGTTCTGATCATGCAGCTGCCTCAGCCAATAAACGGCTTTTTTATTGGCGGTAGCCGATGTGCACTCAGTACAGCATATATGAGAAAAGGACCGTTAATATTATATAAGTATTGCACACTCAGCGGCATTTCACCCATTGAAAATACGAATAAACTGTAAAACAAACATTATGATTTAGAAATAAAATCAGGTGTTAAGCGAATAGCCTCGTAATTGAGTGGAAATTCATGCTTTCCATCGTGAAAGTAATTTACACCACCTAACAACCTTTCCGCCATATTCGGAGGATTAACATCGTCATTAGATGCTATCAAATGTAGACTTGCCAACCTATTAGATTTTCGACTATGCGGGCTCTTAACAGACGAAGCGGCATATTTGTAAGCGCGACCAGCGGCTGCTATTAGATCTCCAAACGGCGCCGGCCATGCTGCTCCAGATATTACTACTCTGCGTAACAAGCACGAGCATAATTCATTTGAAGTTATCTTCTGAGCCATGTATATTGAAGACAACATTCGCATAAATTTGACCCGAACTTCCACTTTCATGCAAGCACACTATCCGCCTTGTATTGGGAAACGTATTCTCGATAGGTGTCGGTCTCGTAGCACGAAAATATAATAATAGTAAAAAGATAACGCCATAAAAGAGTCTCATTGTTTCGAAATGATATTATTTCGATAAATTACAGCAAACTTACGAGTAAATTTACTCTTGTAAAATTTATCTGTACAGATAATCTTGAATAAAATTTTAACTCGATTCCCAGCAGAAACTCTCAGAATCTAAGTTAGCCGTTGAAAATAGCCGTTATAAAATTTCTCCAGCCCGCCGCAACACCGTAATTTTTTTTTCATTCAACAAAAGCATAAACACTTCTGTTGTAAAGCTACTCAAACCTCATGCAGCGATATAAATAAACAAAAACAATCGTAATTTCTGATAAAATGGAAAAAAATAACAAGCGTAACTTTAAAACAGGTGTGAAGCTAAACGAGTGCCGACGCAGCCGTGAGGATAGCTCAATTCGACTGAGGAAAGGGAAAAGGGAAGAAGGCCTCGCGAAGAAGAGAAACATTCTTCGAAATAACTTAGTTGGCGAAACAAACGATGAAAAGCAAGGAATTGATGAGACAAAGGACTCCAGTGCCGAAGCCGAGGCCGGCGACATGTCTGAGCTATTCAAGGGCTTAGCTTCCTCAGACGTAAGCGTCCTGATTAATTCGACGCGGGGATTTAGAAGGTATGTGCCTCACTAAACTTTTGGAAATTAAGCAATGAAAGTTCTTGATAAAATATTCTCACAATCCTGAAATCAAAAGAGATTTTAATATCTAACCGAGAACTTCGCTTTATTTCTTTTGCACGCCAGACTTCTCTCGGTCGAGCAAGATCCTCCAGTGCAGAAATGCATAGATTTAGGTGCTATACCGTACTTTGTAAGTTTTTTACAAAGATTTGATTCTACCGATCTGCAATTTGAGGCGTCTTGGGCACTAACAAACATTGCGTCGACAGCAATGACACGAGTGGTGGTAGACTCTGGTGCCGTTCCCCACCTTGTGACACTGCTCAATTCTCCCACTGCAGAGGTTAGGGAACAGTGTGCGTGGTGCCTCGGCAACATATCAGGCGATGGACCTGAATTCAGAGACTTCTTACTGTCATACAATCCTATGCCAGCACTCCTTGCGAATATCACGCAGCCGGCATCGCTATCTCTGTTGCGCAACTGCACCTGGAGTTTGTCGAACCTTTGCCGCGGAAAGCCGCAACCACCCGTGGAGAGCGTCGCTCCTGCGTTGCCCATACTGGCAGCTCTAGTGCAGCAAAACCCAGACCAGGATGTTGTTATCGACGCCATGTGGGCACTTTCCTACGCCTCTGATGGAGAAGATAGACGCATCCAGTCAGTAGTTGACACTGGGGTCGTTCCTGCCTTGGTGCAGAACTTGCACTCGGGGAAAGCCACGTATATTGTACCTGCCTTGCGTACACTTGGGAATATCGTCTCGGGCAATGAACACCAGACACAAGCAGTGCTCTCGGCCAATGTACTTGCGGGGGTGGCTCCACTGCTTTCGCACGGCAAAAAGAACATCCGCAAGGAAACCTGCTGGATGCTCTCTAACATTGCGGCGGGGACGCTGGAGCAGATGCACTCGCTGTTCACCATACCCGATCTTCTGCCACGGGTGCTGGAACAGCTCTCGTCCTCAACGGAATGGGATGTTCGTAAAGAGGCTGCCTGGGTGGTTTCCAACATCGCCACTGCGGGCGAGGCGCGCCACATCGTGCGGCTGGTGGAGCACGGCGCCATCCGCCCAATCTGCGAACTGCTCGACGTCGGAGAGGCGCGCGTGGTGATGATCGCTCTCGAGGCACTCGAAGCCATTCTCAAACTGGAGAAAACTAACCCGCAGGCTACTGGGCACAGCGGATTGCACTACGCCACACTGGTGGACGAAGCGGGCGGCGTGGACGGGCTGGAGCGTCTGCAGGAGCACACGCACGAGGGCATCTATCAGCGGGCCGTGCGCGTCATCGAGACCTACTTCGGATGCGAGGATGACGAGGAGGTTAGTGAGAACCTTGCCCCTGCTGTGGACGGCAACAGCGCGTCCTATCTGTTCGGTGCACCAGTTGCTACGGGTAACCCAGCGCTAGACTTTGGCAGCAAGTTCATCGAGTCTCAATCTGCCTCGGCTCCTTTCCAGCAGCCAATGAATGCTAACGCCAATTTCCAGCAGCC
Organism: Eutreptiella sp. 'Long Island Sound 2002'; assembly: GCA_964036045.1. Lineage (NCBI taxonomy): Eukaryota > Euglenozoa > Euglenophyceae > Eutreptiales > Eutreptiaceae > Eutreptiella > Eutreptiella sp. 'Long Island Sound 2002'. The sequence goes on from CAXIWF010001009.1 coordinate 17,865, forward strand.
TGCTGGAGGGTTTGCCGCCAATTTTCAGTTCAATTTTTGAAGAATGTTGACCCCTTGTCAGAGCATAGGGGCAAGGTTTAATCCAATGCCTGCCGCATTTTCGGAGATTGCTCTCTGAAAGGTCAACAGTTGAGTGATTACATAACTGGACATGACTCAGCGAAGCGAGGTTGTTCCTTTGTTGTGTACCCTCCCATGTCGACCCTCCCCATGATACCACATCCGCGTAGTAATATACATATACAAGCTTGAACCAAAGGGGTGTTGCCTCTACTGCGTAAAGTGCTCCTACCGCTAGATACGTGCAGTCTATACATTTAGACAGCTAGACGATGTAAACTAATTCGAACATGAATAATCAACACTCTAAAGGGTACCACTTCCCCCTACTTCGCCTTGGTGCGAAAATAACAGGGTCCTGTATAAGTTTCGAAGTTTCAAATAATTTACATGATGTTGGTGAAACACAAAATCGATAATGGACCAAAAAAAACTACCCCCGGCATAATTTTAAATTTACTTCACACCCGTGTCTACTAACTTACAACCGTCGCGGCAGTATTTACTTCGTTCGACGCCATTCCCACATTTGCCGGACCGGCGGGCTGCCCTTGTCCTTGTCCCTGCCCTCGTGTCTGTTCCAGACTTTGCCACTGCCGCAATGCATAGACAAGTTGCTCAAGTTCTCGCTGGAAACGAACAAGCTGCTCATCCTTCTCCCGACATTCCTGACGTGTATATACGGTACGGTACAGCATCACAGCATCACAGCCCACAATGTGGCACGATCAGCAAATAACGCAATGCACGGCACGGCATACGGTACACAGTGCAGCACGATCAGCAATTTATGCAGCAATGTAAGGATAGCAAAATTAGTCGGCAAGACAGAGCCAATCAGCCAGCTAGCCAGCCAGCCAGGCTTGCTAGTAGGTGGACAAGGAGGTAAGCAGGCAGGTAGTGAAGAAGGAGGCACACCTGCGCGTGGAGAGCTTCCATGCGGGAGCGCTCAAGTCTCTGCGCCGCCTTGGCGTCGTCCACGGCTGCAGCCAGTTCCTGCTCACGCCGCAGCAGCCGCTGCTCCAGCTGCGCCACTGCCTTCTCCATCGCCTGGTTACACCACCCCATGTGCACCATACCACATGCAAGGCAAGCACAGCAACCATGAGCCATCAAGGGAGATAAAACCCGCAACGAGGCAAGACAGCAGTAGGTCGCTACACTCAACCCACTAAGCGTTCCCATACATACGTATGTATGTATGTATGTATGTATGTATGTTTGTATGGGAACGCTTAGTGGGTTGAGTGTAGCGACATACATGCATACAAACACTCTAAAACGCGATGTTATAATAAGCATTAAGCGATTGCTCGGTAGGCAGCATACAAAATAATAATGATTCGAACTAATTTAGTGGACATTGCATAAAATAATTGGCCATAGAGCGACCCGGGAGCGAAAGGAGGAGGAATAAATCAAAACTTACAATAAACTGCCGCATTTCGGGAGCTTTTAGCTCGTCTGCTATAGGTGGAGGAGGCAGCACCGCCGCACCCACACCGGCCCTTAGAGCCTCCTGCAGCTCTCTGCAGTGCTCCTGCTCTGCTCGCAACCGCTCGATGAGGCCCTCTCGTTCGATGCCCCACTGTCGGGTAAGCTGCTCTACGTGCTCCTTGTGTGCAGTGCGCAGGTCCTGCAGGCGCTGCTGGTGCGCCTCCTCCAGCTGCTCCCGCTCCCGTCGCCGTGTCTGCTCCTCTTGCAGCTTGATCTCCAGCTCCTTCTCCCGCACCAGGCGCCGCACCTCCGCTTCACTGGCACCCACTGGGATATCTAGCGCCCCAACAGCAGTCGTAGCAGAGGATGCGGCGGGGGCGGTCGCAGCAGCCTTCATCTTACCTAGCTCCTCTGCTGTATTCATGAGTTCCTGTTCCAGCAGGTTCAGACGTTGCGAGTAGTACTCCGCCACCTGCTGCACCTGCTCATGCACCCCTACTCCAACTCCAGCACCTTCCCCGCCCAGGACAGGCGGCGCCGCCCCCGCCGCGTCCCAGGGGTCGCCAGCCTCTTCCGTGACATGGCCCGTAGCTGCACCCGTAGCAGGATGCGGATCTCCCCGCTTGAGTGCCCGCAGCTGCGCCTCGCCCTTGCGCTGCACTTCCTCCACCTTCCTGGTGTAGAAGCCGCGCACTCGCTCCAACTCCTCCTCCAGTTCCCTGTACCGGTCAATGCCGCCCGTATGCCCAGTACACATGCGCGCACACAGAGAAAAGGAGACGGATAGACGCGAAAATATCGATAAAGAAGCGCAGTACAAAGAGGAGAACAGGCATATAAGTTATCTTTTTATACAAAAAATAAATGTCTCAAACAGATAATTAGGCTTCGAATGGGGCAAACCCGGTAACAGGGCGGCCAATTACAGAAATCAACATGAGCGGGTTACCCGATACGATTGAGCGCCTCACTGAGGGTCCTGATCCCCGCCTTGCGCCCACCCGCGCCTGAACCTGCCCCACCAGCAGAAGATACAGGCAAGGGGATCTTGGTAGCACTTCCCGGGGCCCCAGACCATTTTCCCGCCCCGGACTCCACTCCATCCTGCCGCTGCCGCTGTGGCGGTGACTGCTGCTGTCGGGGCTGCATGTGCAGCTCCTGCTCCAGATCAGCGACCATGCCTTCGTAGCGTTGCTTGACGCGGTCGTGCTCAAGGCGCAGGCTGCGCAGTCGCCTCTCGTGGAGCTCCTTGGTGCGCTGCAGCTCATCACGCAGCGTCTGCACCTGTGCATCACGCTCGCGCTCACGGGCCTCCACCGAGTCTGACACCGCAGCCGCACGAATCAGATTCGCCACGCTGTCGGGGTTGCGTTTCATCAGACTCTCCTGCAGCTCTCGTATAGTGCCCTCCAGCTCCCTGTGTGGTGTGGTTTGTTATAGTATGGTTAATCCGGTAGAGAGCAGCAATCCAAAAGGAACTTTTTTGGTGCGTGTAAAAGCGCACACCCACAAAAATAAAAAACGCATTAACTTCAAAATACGGCAGACACCCTGGGTCGATGAAACAGTGAGCAGATAGAACTCGTACTTGATTCGTTTGATGTCTGCGAAGCTTCTCTTCCCGCCTCTGGCCGAAGCCTGCGCATTCGATGTGGCGGTGGATGCCAAAGAGCGGTCCAGCGCGCTGCTGGTGTTGTGGTCATCGCCTCCTCTCTCTCCGTGTCTTGCCCGCGGCATCGCTGTAATGCGGTCCAACGCTGCAGCAGACATTCCTTTGTTCTGCAGTTCCTGTCGCATGGCCGTGCATGCCGCCTGCAGCTGCGCCTTCTCTTCATCAGTAGCGTCCAGCAGCTGCTGGTTCTGCACGTACCACGCGACCTTCTGGCGCAGCTGCCCCAGCTCCTCCTTCATAACGCTGTTCTCCGTCTGCAGCTGCAGGAAGTCTTCATCGTGGTGGTGCGCGCCGTAGTGCTGCAGCTGCTGCAGGTTGACGTTCGCAGCAGTGGCCGCCAGCTCGCGGTTGTCGCGCCGCAGCTTCTCGATGGTGTGCTGCATCTCTCGCTCGCGGACGCCCATCCCCGCCTCCGCCTCCGCCAGCCGCTCCTTCAGCGTGCGGATCTCCGCATCCATGCGCAGCTCTTCCCGCAATGCCTCCGCGCTCTTCTGGTGCAGCGACACTGGCAGCTCGTCGTGCGCGTTGTGCGGGCCCACACCGCCTGCAGCACGCCCGGCATTGCGTAGCCGGTTAAGCTCCTTGTTCAGCTCCTCTCGCTGGTCGTAGTACAGAGCAGTGCGTAGGTTCTGCTCCGTCTCGTGCTCCTTCACTAGCTTGGCGAGGCGCTCATTCTCGCGCTGGAAGCCATCAATCAGGTGCTCCTGGGCGGCGTGGTCCTTGAGCAAGCGTTCGTACTCCGCCTTGTTCACGGAGAGAGAGTCCCCGCCCTCCGCAGAGGGCTGCTGCTGGGACTGGACCATGCTCTGGTACTTCCCCGCACGGTGCATCGCAGCGGCGTGCATTTTCGCCAGTGGCTGGTAACTCGCACCTACGCGAAATCACAGCATGACCAAACATAGCATGACATAACACGGCACACGTCAGCATATCAATCGTTCAAATAAAACTCACGCTTGCTTTTTGCTTACACAAGACTGCTCATCATTTCCCATCATACACCCATTGGCGCACGCACGCTCGGACTGAATCCCGCACCTATGTCGATGTCAGTGTCGAGTCCGATTCCTTTCCTCTGCCTCCCGTCCTTGTGCACTGCCTCGTCCTGCTCGTGTGAGAACAGCGCCGCCTTCAAGCGCTCCACCTCCCGCAGCAGATCCTTCTCCCGCGCGCGCACCGCCTCCAGCTCCTCGGCATTGCGCTACAGCACAGCAGCAGCAGCAGCACAGCACAACACAAAACAGCACAACACAACACAGCAGCGACGGCATTTATGGCCAGAGAACCAGCACAGAAGAATTTTTAAAAAAGTTAAACAAGACTGTTATGATGGTCGTGTCCAAGTTTACTCTACCAGTACAGCCGATCCCGTGGATCCCTCACCTTCTCGAGACTGTCCTTGAGGGCGCTGGACTTCCGGGTATTTATCGTGGCAGCCAGCATGCGCTCTCTGCTCTCCACCGCGCTCTCCCGCAGCGCCACTGCCTCCTCGCGCACCAGCAGAGCCTTCTCCTGCAGAGATCAAAGAGAGGGAGGGAGGGGGAGATAGACAACAACAACAAAATGCAGACGATAAATACAACAATAGTGCCCGTACTGACGCCGAGATAGATAGAAAGTACCGAATCATCAATGATTGCATGCAGAATCCTACCCGCTCCAGCAGTCGGTCGTTCTCGCTGGCGAGTTGCTTCATGGCGGCGTGCATGTGTGCCTGCCACCTGGCGTCGTCAGCTAGGCCTGCAGGCGCAGACCCATTTATGGAAGCCCGGGCGACTGCATCAGTGAAGCTGCTACGATTGCTGCACTCCCCATCCCTCCCTCTACCACTACCACCACCACGTGAAGGTGACCTTGACGGCGACCGTGAAGGCGAGCTGGGAGGAGACGGGTACAGGAGCGCCTGCGAGTAGCGGTCAAAGGCAAAACCCCCACTTTTGCGGTACACTAGACTGTCTTCAGCACCACGGCTGCGCCCCCTCTCCCTGCCCTGCAGCCCGGCACCCTCGCTATCAGCACCGCTCTGGTCCAGTAAGTGCGACGACCGCAAATCTTGCAGCTCTCGCTCCAGCAGCTGGAACTTGCGCGATAGCCTCCAGTTGTCTTGCTTGAGCGCATTCACACTCTCCTGCTGCCGTGCGCGCGCCGCTTCCGCCTCCACGTCTGGCTTGGACCTCTCCTTCAGACGGGTGGATGCCGTAGGGGCCAGCAGCGCGGAGTGACTGCGGCTGGTAAGCGCTGAGCCCGGGCGGCGACCAGCACGCACACGAGCAGTACGGCGCTCTTCGGGAGACATGGCCTTGCGCTGCTTTATCTTCGCGGCTGTAGAGGCGGCCAATCGCGCTGGATCCGACTGCCGCCTGTTGTTGGAAGGCTGTGGAATTACAACTTTCCTTCGTCGACCTTTCCCCATTGCGCCGGTGCAACCGGGGTAGTCTGCGTCAAAAGGAGTGAGCGCATCCCCTCTACGACTGTGGCGGCGCTCGCGACTGCTATCTCGAGAATTGCGTGGGTCTCCCTCCTCTCGGCCTCTTTCCCAGCCGTCAGCGGAGCGCCGAACCTTCGCGCCTTGGACGGAGTACCTGCGCTCCTTGCCACTGCGCGGCGGCGTCTCAGAGGGTCTCTTGGAGCCAGCACGCCTGTCACCACCATCCCGACTCCTGCCCCGACTCCTGCCTCCATCGACCCCACCAGAACCATGACCATCATCATCTTGTTCTTCATAATGGACGGAGAAGCCAGAGCGACTGTTGCGTCTGGGATCAGTCCCACCACGTGCACCCCGATCGCGCCCCTGCCCCTGGCGACCGTAGGCATCATCATCATCATCATAATCATCACGCCCACTTCGATATCTGCTGTCCCTGCTGTCTCGGCTATCAATGCTTTCATCCCTTCCCCTGTCGCTGTCTTCATCCCGGTTGCGATGGCGCTCGTGGGACTCTTTACCGCTGTCATGCTGCAGCTGCTGGTACTGCGGGTCTTGCTCCTGATAGGCAAAAGCCGCAGCTAGCGCAGAAGAGACCCCAGCAGGGGCATTCCTAGCTCCACCTTGGCCAGGCGCAGGTACACGTGCTTCCTCTCCACGCCCTTCTTTCTGCTCGACAGCTTTGCGTGCTACTACACCCTGGTGCTCATCAATCTCTAGTATGGGCAGCTGGTCCAGTGTCAAATAGGCACCACTACCACCGTCGCTACCACCGCTCCGTGAAACAGGCTGCACAGTCTTGCCGGGCACAGCGGTGAAGGCGGACTTGTGTGGACCAGATCCAGCTCCAGAGCCGCATTCAGATCCGGGTAGTGTATGATGTCCCCCAAAGTCAGCCGAATAAGAATCCGAGAGCTCGAAAATATTACCATCCGAGTCACCGGCGCTAGGCAGAGAGGGGCGCGTGGTGGTGCTGTACTGCACGATGGGCTTCTGGGCCGCGCCTGACGCACCCGAGCTGCTGCGCGCATCCGACATGATGGGCGGCGCCGAGGGTGGGATAGAAGTGACCATCGATGCGCTGCCCACCGCAGTCAGCAGCTGCGCACCGGGCTGCACCGAGCCATCACTACCCCCGCCAGCTGCATCAGCAGACACTGCCCCAGTGCGGGAGCGAGAGTCAATCGATCTATCTGAGGGATCCATCGCGGCAATACCTCGGGTCGCAGCCGCGGCCAATAGCGGTTGTTGCGTGCCTGCTGCGAGCGGAGCCATGACAGGCGTGGGCGCCGTACTGGGTGTGGGCGTGAGGTCACTCATGGCAGATCCAGGCCGGCTTCCAGGGGTGGCTCCCGCTCCCGCCGACTCGCCCAGTCCAAGCATCGTGTCCGACAAGGGGGTGATGCCTCGTCCACCACCAGCCCCTAGCCCTGCAGCAGCAGTCGAATTGATGATGGCCTGGTTTGCGGAGCTGTCCCCAATGGAGCTCACAGCTGGGGATGCGCTGCGCGAGCGGGATATGTACGCATCCAGTGGAGGAGGAACACCACCAGTAACAGCAGTGGCAGCAGCAGGGGTGGTGCTCGAGACTGTGTTGGGTGTTTCAGCCCCCGCTCCATGGCCGAGAAAAGGAGAGGATCGATCAGGTGTCGGGGAGTGGCTGCCTTTCGACATGCGGTCACCCTCCCCTGTGCTGGACTTGGAATCTGAGCGACTCAGCTGCGGTTTGGCCTCTGCAGAGCCAATCTGCTGCAGAGACTGCTTCATAAAGGCAGAGTCGGAGTGCCAGCGCTGCATGATCTCTTCCACACTGTTAAGACCCGTCGATGCAGAGGAGCTTCCTGCAGCAGGCCTAGCTGCTGGGCCAGGGCTAGGGCTAGGGCTGGGGTCTGCAGCTTTTCTCGCGCCCTTGAGGGCTGTGGGGGAGGAACGGTTCCTGACTGCCGCGTCCGGACTGGCTGGATTGTCCTGTTCGAAGTCATCTAGCGAGTACTCATCTTCCCCATATTCATCCTCATCCTCTTCGTACTCTTCTTTACCATTCCCCCCTATCCCGGCTGTTGAACCCACCTTCTTTCCAGCAGCAGCAGCAGCAGCAGCAGCGGCAGCGGTGGTGGGAGCAGCAACAGCGGCGGCAGATGGCATCTGCTTGCGCGGCCACTCGTCGTCTTCGCCTTCATCCGAGCCTTGCGTGACATCGCTGAGGTCGCCATCCCCTCCTCCCCTGCCTCCTGTTGTTGCCACGCTCCCTCTGCCTCGAGCACCGCGCTCCTGCTCCCGCTCCTGCGCAGCCGCGCCCCCAAACCTGCCCCCAGACCTGCCTACAGACCTGCTGTCCCGCGCATCCCCACCGAACTTCAGAGACTCTTGAGTGCCCTGCTCACATCAGACAAAGACAGCACAGATATGCAGAGGACATGAGAAGCCTCGCGCGAGACACTGGTGTGTATTTTGATGTGCTGCAATGCTTCCTCACAGTACAGAGGAAAAAAGGTTTATAGGAAGTAAACATGGGGTTCTTCCCCCCGCCCCCCCCCCCCCAGAACAATAAAACCTGTTCACCACACTATGAAAAAGGCAGCCGGGAGCCAAAACGCAAGCAGACGGGAACTCAAGAACTTTGGAATTTATTATGTGCGGCCCTCCCCCACTCACCTCAGTGACGTTAAGCATCTTGTATATGTCATCATCAGACCTCTCAACTGATCCAAACTGGGAATAGTCCGCCCTACATCAGAGAGAAAGGAGGGGGAGAGAAAGGAGGGGGAGAGAAAGAAGGGGGAGAGAAAGGAGGGGGAGAGAAAGAAGGGGGAGAGAAAGGAGGGGGAGAGAAAGGAGGGGGAGAGAAAGGAGGGGGAGAGAAAGGAGGGGGAGAGAAAGGAGGGGGAGAGAAAGGAGGGGGAGAGAAAGGAGGGGGAGAGAAAGGAGGGGGAGAGAAAGGAGGGGGAGAGAAAGGAGGGGGAGAGAAAGGAGGGGGAGAGAAAGGAGGGGGAGAGAAAGGAGGGGGAGAGAAAGGAGGGGGATAAATATGGAGCAAGGAGGCGTATGAAAGTAGTTACCGTAAATTACTCGAGCGAATAAAAATATTCCACCTGAGCGACCGATGTGGAGGCGGCATCTAGTATATCATAAGTCATCAACAAGGCTAGAAAGGCTGCTTGCCTTGCTCGTTATATTGCCTCCCCAAAGGGAGGAATATTTATCAATTAACTGCATATGCTACAAGTAAGATTGATCGTAGCATTCCCTCATGTCGGGCGACTGGGCGCTACAACAATGATAAGACTTTGATAGATACTCACCCTTTCCTAATACCATCCTGATCGTCCTTGCCTTGACTGCTGCGGTGGATCGAGCTGAGGGCGGCCGAAAACTGGAATTCATTGGCACTACCGGGGCCCGTTGTACCACGCCGAGCCTAGGTGCCCCAGATAGAGGTAAGCAGGTATGTGCAATAGATGAGCAGGAGCAGTGGGTGGCAGAGGGCACAGTGATAGCGCCACCAACAGTTACGAACGGGAGGAAAGTTTTGATAAGGCATGATACATACATAGAACAATTGACCACCCTGTTTGAAAGTGGCATGGAAGCCCAACCAACCTTGTGAATTTCAGGGGAAGATGTGAGCTTCGGATCTTTGTTCTCGTGCGGGGCGTGGTTAAGGGAGAGGCGGCGGCGGCGCTCAGTGGCCTTCTCCTTCGTGCGGCGGGCAGCGAATGCGCCCACCTGCAACGCCATGCCAGGTAGGCAAAGTTGTCACAAGTTAAGTAGCAGCAGTGATGGGGGCAAAGTGCAAGATGAAAGCCAACCAGAGATTACAAGAGCACATTCATAAAGGGGGGAGTTAAAAAAGGGCCACGTGTAGGGGTTCGGCGGTGTAAGCGAGTGACAAACGGGTTAAGAGCTTGAAATTCATTACCCGAAAGCTATAATGTAAGTTATAAGCATGCATAATTATTCTACAGTTGTTGCAAGATATTGCTGTGTTACTTACTTCTAGATCGGCGTCAGATATTTCAAAGGAGTCCACAGTATCCATCGGAGACTCGAGAGGAGAGTCAACTCTGTCGCGTCCTTTGCCCCTGCCATGCCATCCCTTTCCAGGGGAGCTTGAATTCGAAGTGTCTGGGGGAGACTCGGAAGTGGGCGGGGCCTCTCCGGCGGTACCCATATCTTTCTTGTAGTCGGGCACATCCAGACCTTCCATTAAATCAGCGAATGTGTCTTTATATGACTGCATACGGTCATCATCGTCATCAGCCGCAGTCTCCTTGTCATCAACCTTCTTGTTGCGCTCTAGAATATCCCTTGCGCGTTCATCAATAGAGGAACGACGACCAGCACCCATAGATGCGCGACGATCAAGCTTTGGCTTGCTAAATACAGGAGAATCCGCATAGTCTTCATCATCATTGCTAATTTCGAAATCGTACTCAGACTTATCATTAGGGAACGCGCTGTTACCACGACTATTGTAGGATGATCGACGAGGCATATCATCACTAAAACCGGAAGGGGACGATTCATAGCTATCCGTATTGTTCCAATTTCGATAACCCAGACCGTCCATATTATAAATGCGCTCTTGCAAACAATTCCAGTTTAATATAGTTCAAGTTGAGGTCTGCTGAAGTATCCGACTGATCAAATTGTATGACCAAACATTGGTAAAATGGTGCACTTGGTTTTACGATGAGGCCTGCAAGATGTTTTATTGTGCGGTTCCAGCTCAAAAACGTCTTATGGCAAAGCGCATAATGTATCTGATCATCAAATTCTTTACTTCTAAGCACATTTTACCTATTAAATTGCGCAAAGTACATTTTTCAAAAAATTCAAAATTCCTGCTTGCCTTTCAGGATCCTGGGCCCCGGGATTGTGCTCACTGACAGGGAAACGACAAGCAGAATTATACTTCCACCACACCAGATTTTCAATCCATCCAACCTCAGAACAAATCAATAAATCAATCGATAAGTTTAAGCATTGCTGCTTCATAACTTCTTCCATGAGTCATGTTTATCAATAAACCGATATGCTACACATGGCGTCACGCCATTCGTCATTTAGCTTAACTGATAAGTCCATAACAGACCGCAGTCGGTACTCACATTCTCGCACGAAAAATGGTGGCTTCCCTTGCAGTTAAGCTCACATGGATAGTGAGTATTTACTTTACATGTGCATGGTATCAGACGCGCAACCCTTACCATTCCCATGGTAAGCGTGGGCTTCACATGGCTGCTGAAAATAGTGATAAAAATGGATTGCATGGAAGGTCATCGAAAAAACGAAATTCTGCTGAATTCCTTCAGATTGTCAATGCTCGCACAGAAATGGATAACCCGATATCTAGCAAAGATAATTCGCAGATTCAGAGTCTATTAGCAATCAATATTCGGAACATGGATAAAAATGCGTTACTTACGGCTGTTTCTGGTTTGGGATCTATTAATAGCAAGGCCAGCCTTCCCCGCAATCGGGCATCCAATGAAATTCTTCTGAAACGATTGCAGCAAATAAAGCCAATATTCAGCACAGAAGAGGTAGCTAGGCTCATAGTAGGAATGGCTCGCTTGAAGTTTAGCTGGGGCGAGGTTAGTCAGGTTCAGGGACTGGTCATGAGTATGGACTCATCGTTGCCCTCTACCAACCAGGCACAGCTGGGGGACATATTGTGGGGCCTGGGAATGATGGGAGTACGCTGGTTAGACATCACGGACAGAACTAGGGCACTTATAATAGCGTCATTGCATCGCAATGCAAATAAGTTCACACCATTTTCGCTTTCTTCCGTGTGGTGGGCACTTGCAAAGATGGGAGCCCCGCAAGGCAGTGGTGGTGGCGGCATGCCCACCGAATTAACTACGAAGCTAGTACACCAGTTAGATCAAGTTAAACTTAAGCTATCCCCTCAGCAAGCCTCCAAAGCTTTATGGGCGCTTGGTGGTATAGGTGTGAGGTTTCGTGATCTACCAGAGGGTTTAGTGGAGTGTCTCGTGAGGAAGGTCGGCGAGATAAAGAAGTCTAAGATGGGACAGGCCTTGTCAGCTAGTCACGCTCTCATCGGCGTCGCCAAGCTCGGTGTGCACTGGAATAATCATCTTTCTCCTACTTCTGAGATTGATTCAGGTGTTACTGCTCTTAGTAGCGGTGAAGGCGGAATGGCAGAAAGAAGAGTCGGATGCGAAGGCGGAAGGACAGCTGCGCCAAGAGGCATATCAGGGATATCAGCCTCGCTGAAGGGCGTTATGTGGGAGCAGTTTGTGCGTGTGTGCCAGAGCCGTAACAGCATTGGGGTGGCCAGTGCGATCTGGGCCATGGGCACCATGGGTGCTGGGAGAGCGGTGCAGTCGCAGGAAGTGCAGCAGCTGGTCATCAGTTCGGCCGAGCTGGTCATGGTGGATTGTGATGCACGGAGCTTCAGCAGCATCATGTGGTAAGCCGCATTCGTTTTCTTCCTCCACGATCACAGCTATGATACTTGCTTCAACCGGTACTTGGTTATAGTATAGGATGCAACGTACCTTCATTACTATTTAGCTTCTTCGTCTCGGTTTGTTGGTCATTATCAGCATCAAGTACCTCTACTACCAACTACTGCTGTTTCGCTGGCTCTCATTGGCGCCTTAATCTGATCGCCAATTCTGACTGCCCCTTATCCTGACTCGAAACTGTTGTTGCCATTATGCCATATCATGCCATACCATGCCGTGTCATGCCTCTCATGCCATACCATGTCATACCATGCCGTGTCATGCCATGCCGTGCCACACCATGCCGTGTCATGCCATGCCGTGTCATACCATGCCGTGCCATGCCTCTCATGCCATACCATGTCATACCATACCGTGTCATGCCATGCCGTGCCATACCATGCCGTGTCGTGCCATGCCGTGTCATACCATGCCGTGTCATGCCGTGTCATGCCATGCCGTGTCATGCCATGCCGTGCCATACCATGCCGTATCGTGCCATGTCGTGCCATGCCGTGTCGTGCCATGCCATGTCATGCCATACCGTGTCGTGCCATACCGTGTCATACCGTGTTATTTCATACTATACCGTGTCATGCCATGCCGTATCATGCCATGCCGTGTCATACCATGCCGTGTCGTGCCATGCCATGTCATGCCATACCGTGTCGTGCCTTACCGTGTCATACCGTGTTATTTCATACTATACCGTGTCATGCCTCTCATGCCATACCATGTCATACCATGCCGTGTCGTGCCATGCCGTATCATGCCATGCCGTGTCATACCGTGTCATGCCATGCCGTGTGGTGCCATGCCGTGTCATACCGTGTCATGCCATGCCGTGTGGTGCCATGCCGTGTCATGACATATCATGCCATACCATGTGGTATCATGTCATGCTGTGCGTGAGTTGTGCAGGGGTTTGGCGCGCATGGGCTATGAGTGGACTGAGCTGCCCAACAGCCTGCAGGACTCCATCATCATGAATTACGTGCGCTTGCAGGAGCGCAGCAACTCCGCGGACACCAGCATGGTACTGTGGGCTCTAGGCGAGATGGAGGCGCCATTGGACTCCCCCACTTCTGTCCCTGCCTACTTCTTGGCGGGGCTGATGGACTGCACCCAGCGCTCTCTAGCCGTGGCGAGACCGCACGAACTCTCCAAGATAGTGTGGGGCCTGAGCGGAAGCAGAGTAACCTGGAATATGCTGCCAGCTTCCATGCGCTGGTAAGAGCAACCTATTTCAGATTAGGTTTCATTATGTGGACGGCATACTTACCCTTTGGTTCTTACGTGCCTATGAGCCCACACATAGGACAACACCCTGATTGCCATTTCAGATTAGGTTTCATTACGTGGACGGCATACTTACCCTTTGGTTCTTACGTGCCTGAACCCACACATAGGACAACACCCTGATTGTTACCAAACTTCATCTTGATATGAACCCCTACCCTTCCCACCCTGTCTTTCCCATTTACAATGAATATAACACCGTGCTGTGCTGCTTTCCAGGGCGCTGAACACAGCACTGCGGCGCCTGGGCGCCACCATGTCCCCGCAGGACGTGGCCAACTGCGCGTATGGCCTGAGCCTGATGTGCTTCGATATCGAAGACCCGTCAGACGTGTCGTTTCGAGGCACACACGAGACCATGCTCTCAATCATAAATAGGGCGGGGAGGGGGTTAGGGCTCTCACAGCAGCAAATGCAGCAGCAATCATTGCAGCAGCAGCCCAGAGATACTAAAGTCGCAGGTCATTTTAGGGAAGCTATCGCAGGTCAATCGAAGTCTGCTGTTGCTGACACCATTGAAGCTGACTCCACTGTAGTAATGGCTTTTGATGAATACAGTCCTAATAATCATAACAAGGCCTCTGTTGGCACAGATGATGAGGAGGAGGAGGTGGTGGTGGTGGCAGAGCTGGAGCAGCTACGGATCTTCGCGCACTACCTGCAGACCATGCAGTTCGTGACTGACACGCGCAGGATTCCGCAGGCGCTGTTGCTCCCACCATCACCATCTTCATCAGCACCATTAGCATCAACATCATTATGGATGAACTGTGATTGGCCGTGGTCTCTCGCAGACGCTTTGAGAAGAGGATTAGACCATGATAGTCGCACCATGCTGACCGCGGCTTCCAGTGGCACCACCTCCTCTAGACTGCAGGAGCGCGTGGTGACCGGGCTGGAAGAGGCCTTGCTGGCTGTGTCGGAGCAGTCAAGCGAGTGGTACAGCAGTATCAATAAGGACAGTAGCGGTGGTAGTAGTGGTAGTGTTGGCAGGGTCCTTGGCAGACGCGCTGTGGAAGGGTCGTTGTCCGAGTTCACCGTCGCGCTCGAGGTGTCGAGCTTCGGAGGTGTGCTGCCCGTGGATGCAGCCGTGAGTCGCCGCGGCCGTGTGATCGCACTGCTGGAAGTGGACGGGCCCCATCACTACCTCCCAGACGGGCGCCTGCGCAGACAGGACCAGCTAAAGGAGGCGCTCTATCGCAGGCGCCACCCGGGCAGCGTGTTCCACCGCATCCGCTGGGACGACGAGAGGCAGCTGGGCTCGGATGTGCTGGCCAGGGAGCTGGTGGAGGTGCTGCTCGAGTCCGCTGCGCGCAGTGACGATGTGCTGGGCAACGGCCTGCGCTCTGTGCAGAAGGCCATGGGGGACTTCTTTTCCTGGAGCATGCGAAACTCCAAAGACCTTGCTGATTGAGTAACGGGGTGTGTGTGCTAAATTTGATAATGAATTCTGTGAAGCTATTAATCCCAGCAGCATTAATTTTAAACAATTTCGAAGTGATTTATCTTAATTTAAAATTATAGTATTAGTAAAAGATTTTTGGCGTCTAAATTTTATTAAGAATTACAGGAAGAAATAAAATTTTAGAAGTGGTCCAAGGACAAAGAAAAAGCGATGGGAAAAGGAAGGAAAGTTTTTAATTTACAGTGTAACTTACTGCTCTGGAGCAGAATTTTACAACACCTGCTGGGACCCTACTAGCACTCGTACTCGCACTGGGGAATCGAATCAAGGGGATTTCAAGCAAGAAACTTCAGGTATGTTAAAACACTAGCAAGGAAAGAGTCGAAGTTATTTTACATTCCCGCTGGCCGAATTTCTGAGCCAGTATGCCAAGTGTCTCCACTGATTTCTGCCACCCTATCGAGAAGGTCGAAGGCGCTCATGCCGATAACATTTGGGCCGTCACTTGGAGCCAAGGGAACATAGTAACGGGCTCTTTGGACGGAACCATCAAACTGTGGTCTAATGCATCAAATGAGGGATTAGCTTTGAAATTTGTGTCGCCGGTGCAAAAGACAGGCTGTGCCTCAGTAGCTGCTGTAAAGGACGGTTCGCTTGCAATCGCATGCTATCAAGATTCTATTATTAGATTTTATGATTTACACAATCAATCTCATGTTGCAACGATAGATGCAGGATTGTTTGAAGCATACTCTATAAGTCTATCACCGGCTGATGATGTTCTGGTCGGTGGTACCAGCTCGGGTTCGATTAACTTGTGGAGTATGCAGGAAGGCCACGAACTGGTATCGACATTAAAAGCTGGGAGCAAACAGATACTGAGCACAGCCTTCAGCATTGAAGGCAAGTTGGCATCATCAGGTATTGATGGATATGTAAGTATATATGATATGAGCACCCAGTCTGCGGTGCACAAACTGGATGCGCATGCCATGCCGGTACGGTCTGTGGCCTTCAGCCCCGAAGGCGATCTGCTGTACACCGCCTCTGATGACCGCCACGTCAGCGTTTATGACATGAAAGCAGGCTCCCTCATCAACTCCTTCTCGCACTCGGGGATGGCGCTGAGCGTTGATGCCTCGCCGGATCACCGTCACTTCTGTGTGGGGTGTGGAGACCACTCGGTTGCGGTGTGGGACCTGGGTATGCAACGCCGCGTGGACACCAAGCGCGCCCACACAGACCAAGTCTGGGGCGTCCGATATGACGGTTCGGATGCCTCCGGCAGGAGGTTTGTTTCTGTGAGTGATGATGGGGCTATTCAGGTCTATGGGTAGAATTATGACTACAAAATCTTAAGAATGCCATACTTTGGTGCGTTTCACTGTACAGTATCTGTGCTTGGGTAGGGGGGAGGGTGTTGGGGAACGGTATATTGCCAAGATGAGTTTGTAGTTCTCACTCAAAATATGCTGTTCGAACATTAAGCATGAGGGTGTAAGAAACTTTGAATAAAACTTTTGACTATTCTATTTACCACCAAATTATCACTCGTAAGAGTGGTAAATTATATCATCGTAAACGAATCGAAGCTGCTGCAGGTGCAATGGTCGGTAACTTCCCTGATCGCATTGAGGCTATATTTGGTTCGTTCCTTGCATACTTCTTGCAGAACACCTTAAGTTGGAGTTTGTTTTATTTGTGGACGTAAGCGTACTCAATAATCGCCGCCCAACCATAGCAATCTTAAAGGTACCAAGGAAGATTGCACTACAAGAATCAAGTACTACATTTGAAAGTATAAAACTTCAGTCTTTAACCAAATGTCAAAGCTTGTTAACCGCGTAGGACATAAACGCCCAATAATACATTGCCCTTTTTGGTATAGTAAAAAATACTTAAGGCATACCCAGCAGGGTTCGGCATACGATGAGCATTGACACAAATGGCTATGATACTGTCGAAAAAAATGTCATGCAAGTTTACAGAATATACATGTACTTCGAAGTACGTGCGTATATAAGTACTTCGAAGTGCGTGCGTATATATGTACTTCGAAGTGCGTGCGTATATATGTAGTTTGCGTTTACGTAACTTTATGCAGACCGGCCGGGCTGGTAAATGAAAACTGAATTGAGATAAGACGGAGCTGCCTTTTTCACCAGGGCCAAACGTTTGGCACTGGATAAACAGATTGAGATGATGACAGGGTAGGGCGCGACCTGAGGGGGGGAGGGGTGGGTTAAGGCGGAGCTACTGACAAAAGGGCCGGTTGGCCTAGGAGATCTACCATTGCCCGTACAGTAGAGGGCGGATTGGCCTACAGTTATGAGTCAGTGGGAGATCTACCATTGCCCGTAGAGGGCGAGTGGGCTTAAAGATATGAGTCGGTGGGAGATCTACCATTGCCCGTAGGTTGAATAACCTCCCCGCTGCTGGTTCTCGTAGCAGGTTTGGGGTGGTTGGAGCAGTCCTCCTGGACGTAGCTCTCCAGCGAAGCGATGAAAGCAGTGGCGTCATTAGAAGCATTAGAAGCGTTAGAGGCGCAGTGCCGGTCCTGTTGGGCTGTGGCAATCGCAGAGCCAGCTACTGCAAAATCCGACACGACAATCTTTGAAGAGGAGTATCGGCGCTTGTAGCTAGCTGCAGAAGTAGGGGTCGCCGAATCGCTCCCCCCCTCACCAGTATAACCACAGCCATTGTCTCCACCCAACCCACTGCCATCAGTTAAGGGCGTGTCTTCACTCCATCCCACAACGGGGGGGCTGGAAGAGTGAGAAGCTGAGTTGGCCAGCGAAGATCGAATGTGGATGGTCACCGTGTCCCTGCCAGGGGTGGGTGGAGTATTGAAGCCGGAGGGTGACACACTCGCTCCTCCCGGGGCGGTGCCATCATCATTGTTAGGCCTGTAGCCCTGTGGGTGAGAGTGCGGCTGCTGATGGGCTGCTGCGGTTGACTCGTCTGTTACAACAGCTAATCCAGTGGAACAGCCGAAGCTGAAGTCGTCTGAGGTCACGACGGAGGCGTGTTCGCTGTTCCTCCGCACACGATGCTTTATTCCGCCATCGTGCCCACCTGCCACACTGTTTCGCGGCAGCATCTGGCGATTGCGGAAGAACAGCGGCTGCAGGGGCCGCCCCGGCGAAGTGGCTCCGAGCCCTCCGAATAATCCACCCGGGTGGCCACCGAGAGTTACTCCTCTACTGGCCAGTGTAGCCGACTTGTATCCCGGAGGATAGACCGATGGGCGGCGGTAGTACTCCAGCTCGTCCTTCACATCTACCTGGATGATCTTGCGAAGCACGTCAGTGAGAGTGACCACCCCCAGGATCTCGGACTTGTCCTGTCCCATCGGCCTCTTGGCAGAGTGCAAGCAAGCAGCAGACAGCTGTGGATTGCGCGAGACGAAGGCGATCTGAGTGACGCTCTCCTGGAACAGGTTCAGCATCTCCAGCAAGCCGATGTCAGGGGCCACGAGCAGAGGCTCTCTCAAAGGCAGGTCTTCTACAGTGATGTACGAGGCGGGGAGAATCTGCATCGTACCCACCCATCAAGACACCACGTGTTTTATATTATTAAGGGGTGGGGGTTGGGGGGGGGGGGGGGGGGGGGGGGAAGGGGGGAAGGGGGCAAGGTAAGCTCAAGCAATGAAGCAAGGTAGTGAAGAAGAGAGTTTGAAAGTTATCCTCAGGTCATAAATGTGGGAAGTAGAAAAGGAAACACATCCCCTATTATGCTCAAAATGAAGAAAAGCACTTGACTATTTCTAGGAATGTAAGCTATGCTAGAATCTGCCTGGAACATGCTTACCGCTATAAGCTCCTTGACAAATAAGTAGCCGAGTACATGTTGCTTGTCGCGGACGTCGGTAAACAGGGATACGGGAAAACCCGCTATCGAGAATGTCCAGCATTGCCCGCTCATTGAGTCTGGTGGAGCTTGAAATCATGAACACCTGCCTGATGGGAATCATTGCCTCTTCTACGGTAAGCTTCGCCAGCTTAAGTACGCCAGATATAAGACCCAGCTCGCCCCTGCTCAGGTGCGTGCTTTTGGAACTGGAGCTTGCATTATTATTAGAGTTATCGAGTGATCCGTAATTGCTCTGTTGCTGGTCATGAAGCAGAGTCTGAGAGTCAGATTCTATTGTGCTATCGATTTGCTCCCTCTGCGTGCTCATAAGGGATACCATCGCTTCCATTTCCTGTCTGCTAATAGATCCTGAAGACTCCTCATCACCTCCTAATATACGGTCTAACAACTTACCGATGGGATAGGCGATCGGATAAAATACGAATAGAAGAGTATATACCACATAAATGAGACGAGCGGATATCAGAAGCTGATTTCGGCCAGTGAAGATAGCTGAGGGGATGATTTCTCCAAAGGTTAAAAGCAGCAGAACTGAAAAAAGTACAGCCAAGTAATTTGGCACAATTGCACCAAGGAATATCGGCAGCGTCTCGCTAGCAATTGCATTAAAAAGAAGCAATGTGACCAGCAAATGATGGTGCTTCTTGACTACAGGCAGCACTTCGCGGGCGGCATTTTTCTCAGCCTCGTCGCCAGTCAAAACTTTGATTTCAAGCTTAGTCACATCCATGCTAAGCAAGCCAATCGTTAGTCCAGAGGCTAAGCCAGCACATAACAAGCATATAATTGCCATGATACTATTCCATATATCATCGATGTCCTCAAAGTCCGCAAATTCACCCTCCGTGATGATGAGATTAGGGAAAAACTCGAACATAGTTAAACCAGCAGGTAAAGCCAGCAAAGACACTTAATTTTTTGCTAAACTTTTACAGTGCGGGTTCAGCAGCTGTTGAATGAGATCTACAAGCGAGAAGCTATCGATTTAACCTCTCAGGTAACTTCACGAATCGTACGATTAACGAGTAACCTGCTGGGAACTCTCTGGAAATATAATTTTGATTGACTGTTTCAGATAGGGTTAGTAGGGTAGCTGCTTGGCTGATCTAGAAGTTACAGTCCTGGAGTCAGGAAAATTTAGAGAGCATGGCTTTGCTGGCATGCAAACTTTTCGAAATTTATGATCGAAAAAGTTGCGTAAAAACTTGAGTTGGCCCCTCTCCGACTTGTTCGGGTGGTGGAGGTCTCTGCAACCAAAAAATCAATCGATTGATCGATCAATCAATCAATCAATCAATCAATCAATCAATCAATCAATCAATCAATCAATCAATCAATCAAACAAATCAATCGATCAATCAATCAATCAATCAATCAGACCCTTTTACAAGAGTCTATCGTCTCTCTTTGAACTTGTAGTCTATCCTTCCCACGCATATATTTTTGGCTGCCCAAAGCTTCCTTGGTTTTGATTGAATCTTTTTCTACCGATGCAATGGATGTTACGTGGTATAAAGTCGCACAATCCAGTGAGTCTGTGCCTGAAGGGGGAAGAATCCATGCTCGAGTTGAAGAGCGGTTTATTACCTTATTCCGCCACAATGGCAAGCTCACGGCAATAGATAGTATATGCCATCATGCAGGGGGCCGCTAACTCTGGGAGAACTCCAGGATATTGAAGACTTGAACATGAGAGTAGTGTTATGCCCGTGGCATAAGTTTATGGTGTCGATTGAAACTGGGGAGAAAGCATATCAGAGCGTAGAATTCAAAGCGGGCAAACCCATTGTAGCTGGCTGGAAAGTTGGAAAAGTTGTACAGCGACCACATCGGGTGTTGGAAACTGCTTCAGGGGTGTTCGTGGTAAGTTTATTTAATTAGATTAAATGAATTATTCTAAATAATGAAAGCAAGGTGGCCCTGTATCTATTAAAATTATTCTAAATAATTTTAATAGATACAGGGCCACCTTGCTTTCATTGGTATCTATATATTAAGCATTCAGTCGATTATGTATTACTTTGCTGTCTCTTAACTTTTTTTCTCTTGGCTGCTTATGTACTGGGTAAAATTTCAGTCGCTGGTGATAACTACTGAGCCGTGCTCCAGTGACAATGACGCTAAAAGCACGCACTGTGCACAGGAATACGAAATCCATACGGATACTGCGACTCCTGCTAACCCTGCCGAGATTCAACAGGCAATAAGCTCAGCTCCACCGGGGAGTCATAAAGGGTGATGAAAACAGTGTGCTTTATTTACCTTTACACGACAACTGCGTAACAGCTAGCCGGAATAGATAGAGCAATACCAAGGTACAATCTATTTATATTCGTACGAATACGCATTTAATATATACTTGCAACATGCTGTATCAGTGATACTATCTGGTTATCTTATATAATATACTGGCAGAATGTAAATATTTAGGAAACGTAATGGAAATGACATGAATGAAATAAACTTCCATGAGGTCTTTCTGCCACCAGCCGACCAGCCGAGTTATGTTCAGGAATAATTCTTAGTGAATATAAAAGTCCATGCGGATGGAGACGTCATCATGCCCCCATCAGCAGCTGCTGTTGCTCTACGACGACGAGTGCTAGAACTGAAGCTGTCCGCGCTGTGGCTACGCATTCGCCTGTATAGCTCCGATATCCCGCCTATCTCATCTGCGGGGGCCAGCTGGGAGAGACCAAAACCGTGGCG
>CAXIWF010001010.1:0-26710 GCA_964036045.1 Eutreptiella sp. 'Long Island Sound 2002'
ATCTCAGCCGTCGTCTCAGCCATCACTGCAGCCTACTTCCCAACCTACAATCCAGCCGAGCAGACAGCCTTCATCACAACCAACGTTGCAACCCACTTCGCAGCCAACATCGCAACCCACGCTTCAACCAACGTCACAGCCATCCCTGCAGCCGTCATCTCAGCCGTCGTCTCAGCCATCACTGCAGCCTACTTCCCAGCCTACAATCCAGCCGAGCAGACAGCCTTCATCACAACCAACGTTGCAACCCACTTCGCAGCCAACATCGCAACCCACGCTTCAACCAACGTCACAGCCATCCCTGCAGCCGTCATCTCAGCCGTCGTCTCAGCCATCACTGCAGCCTACTTCCCAACCTACAATCCAGCCGAGCAGACAGCCTTCATCACAACCAACGTTGCAACCCACTTCGCAGCCAACATCGCAACCCACGCTTCAACCAACGTCACAGCCATCCCTGCAGCCGTCATCTCAGCCGTCATCTCAGCCATCACTGCAGCCTACTTCCCAACCTACAATGCAGCCGAGCAGACAGCCTTCATCACAACCAACGTTGCAACCCACTTCGCAGCCAACATCGCAACCCACGCTTCAACCAACGTCACAGCCATCCCTGCAGCCGTCATCTCAGCCGTCGTCTCAGCCATCACTGCAGCCTACTTCCCAACCTACAATGCAGCCGAGCAGACAGCCTTCATCACAACCAACGTTGCAGCCCACTTCGCAGCCAACGACACAACCAACGCTGCAGCCGACTTCGCAGCCTACAGTGCAACCTTCTGGACAGCCAACTGGACAGCCATCTCTGCAGCCTACAATGCAGCCAACGATACAGCCCACTACGCAGCCTTCATCACAACCGTCGCTGCAGCCAACTGGGCAACCATCTGCACAACCATCAGCGCAGCCTTCGGTACAACCATCTGTACAGCCATCTGCACAACCAACGTCACAGCCGACATTACAGCCAACAGCGCAGCCTTCTTTGCAGCCATCAGCCCAACCTACGTCCCAACCTTCCCTCCAGCCCACTATTCAACCTACCTCTCAGCCATCCGCTCAGCCAACTTCACAGCCAACCATGCAACCTACTGGTCAGCCCACTCGACAGCCATCCATTCAACCTTCAATCCAACCAACAATGCAACCCTCCTCACAACCCTCTCAGCAGCCAAGTTCTCAGCCATCTTCACAACCATCCGGACAACCAACTGCAGATCCCTCTGGACAGCCTAGTATGCAGCCTTCTATGCAACCTTCTTCCCAACCAACCTCACAACCATCCTCACAGCCGTCGATGCAACCATCTTCGCAGCCCTCTACACAGCCCTCTATGCAACCCTCTGGCCAGCCAACTTCTGTGCCAACATGTCAGCCCTCCTCCCAGCCTACGAGTCAACCAACTAGTCAACCAACCCAGCAACCCACAGGTCAGCCCACAGGTCAGCCTACTAAAGCTCCAACTTCGCAGCCAACATGCCAGCCCTCCGGTCAGCCCTCCGGGCAGCCAACTTCTCGGCCTTCTAGCCAGCCCAGTGGCCAACCTACTAGTGATCCTACTGGACAGCCTTCCACTCAACCGTCGATGCAGCCTTCGGGACAGCCTACCGCTAGGCCAACGTCGCAACCTTCTGCACAGCCGTCATCACAGCCATCATCACAGCCATCGCGACAACCAAGTATGCAACCGTCTGCGCAGCCATCTACCCAGCCGTCACAACAACCCTCAATTCAACCGTCGATGCAGCCATCGGGACAGCCTACCGCTAGGCCAACGTCGCAACCTTCTGCACAGCCTACATCACAGCCATCATCACAGCCATCGCGACAACCAAGTATGCAACCGTCTGCGCAGCCATCTACCCAGCCGTCACAACAACCCTCAATTCAACCGTCGATGCAGCCATCGGGACAGCCTACCGCTAGGCCAACGTCGCAACCTTCTGCACAGCCGAGCAGCCAGCCATCGGGACAGCCTTCTGTTCAGCCTACATCACAACCTTCTGGCCAGCCAACTGGTGAGCCTACAATGCAACCTACAACCCAGCCATCTTCGCAACCTTCGGGCCAGCCCACTTCAATCCCATCTGCGCAGCCATCATCGCAACCTTCCTCACAACCAACGGAGCAGCCTTCAACGCAACCGTCGTGTCAACCCTCTGGGCAGCCGACGGTGGCTCCATCTTCGCAGCCAACGTCACAACCCTCAATGCAACCGACTCAGCAACCCACCAGGCAACCCACTTCACAGCCATCATCACAACCTTCCAGACAACCATCTGGTCAACCTTCGACTCAGCCAACTACGCAGCCAACTGCACAACCGACATCAGAACCTACTGCACAGCCTTCATTTCAACCTAGTATGCAGCCAACTGGCCAACCCACCGTTCAACCTTCATGTCAACCATCGGCACAACCTTCGAGCTCACCCTCTATGCAGCCATCATCACAACCTTCGCAGCAGCCTTCCGGCCAGCCTTCAACCCAGCCATCTTCCCAGCCAACAGGGCAACCGACTAGTGAGCCGACTGGACAGCCCTCTTCTGCTCCAACGATGCAACCAACGGGGCAGCCCACTTCTGTGCCCAGTATGCAACCATCCAATCAACCAAGTATGCAGCCATCGGGGCAGCCATCGGGACGGCCATCGGGACAGCCCACTGGACAGCCTACGAGTGACCCAACAGGTCAGCCGACTACTCAGCCAAGTATGCAGCCCTCATCGCAACCATCTTCACTTCCATCGATGCAACCGTCTTCACAGCCGACAGGTCGTCCCACTAGCCAGCCTAGTAGTTCACCAACCATGCAGCCCTCTTCACAGCCATCTGCAGTCCCAAGTATGCAGCCCTCTGGCCAACCCACCTCTGATCCGACCGGACAACCCACATGCTGCCCTACATCACAGCCGTCCTCCCAACCCTCAATGCAACCTTCTCTGCAGCCTTTTGCTTTCCCTACTACGCAACCAACAATTCAGCCAACTTCTTTACCCACAAGTCAACCGTCTGCACAACCCTCAAGTTATCCGACTCCCATCCCTACTCAGATAAGTAATGAGACCGAATGGAAAGTTCGCCTCCGAGCTGAAGTGCGCAACGCAACACTCGGGACTGATTCAGATCTTTCTCAGCTCATATACGATGAGTTGTATTATCGCTACGAGCACTCTGTAGGAAGCTGCCAAGAATGGGATAGGTTTCTCACAGGCAGGGAAATGAACAGAGTCATCACTACCCAGAACATTCAGTCAGTTAATCTAACAACAATAAAGCTATTGTACGATGAGTATGAGATCCGAGATCGCTCCCCCGAGACGATCACTTGTACCAATGCGACCCAGGCGGACCGCATCGTGCAGCGCCTGGCTGGCGAGACTACTGGGAACCTCAGCGTGGTGTGCGAGGACAAGGAGTGGCTCATTCGCAACTGCTACGGCTCCTATCCCTCCGTGTGCGTGGACTGCTGCGACCCGTGCACGGTGCACTGCTCCAACGAGAGAGATGTCAACTTTCTCTCCTCGTGCCGTCCGAATGACGGGTATTGTGAGGATGAGTTCGGAGTGAGAAACGGCATACCAAATTCTATCCATATAATGTCGGTTACATTCAGCCCTAAAAATGATGCACCGAATATAATATCCATATCCACTGAGCCATCAACTACCTCAGTTTATGTGGTGGTGGAGTTGGATTCCCCCGGCAGCGTTTACTGCGGGGTGTTCAAAGATGCAGATCTGCCGGACTCCCTGGATGAAATCCGCTTCCAGAACAACTTGGCCGCGGGCAACAGCTCTGTGCAGACCCTGACGATTGACTCTCTCCAAGCTGATACATTCTACGGCTTGTATTGCTTCACAATAGCTGCTTCTGGTGCGCAGCAGGCTTATGAACTGATGATCTTAGATGGGGTTGCGAACTTCACCACCCCCTGCTGCAAAATCGTGTCGGTCGCTATGGATTCCGTTTATATTTTTGAAGGCGACCTCTACCCTGACTTTATCAGCATTGTGCTGGATGCTTTGCCGGCCGAATCACTTATCGTGGAGGTGTCGCTGGTGAATGGCTCCTTCGTCGAGTTCCCTTTGTTTCCTCTCACAGTTAAATTCACTGCTCGATCACCGCGGCAGTCGGGCACGTTTTCTCTGTCCACGGTAGACTTGCGTCCAGGCGCCTACTCCATTCAGACGGCTCTACGTGGCGCATCAGCAGGGCAGTTTGCTGTGGAATACTTCCAGAACTTGACTGTTCTAGAAGTCCTGTCGTTGGAAGTAGAGCCTCCCGCACCTAGACTCTCAGCGGCGGTCTTTTCGAACACAGGAAGCTACTTGGCTCTCACCTTTGATTCGTCTACAAACAGAGGGGCTATTTCTGCAAGCAACTTCGCGTGTAGTGTGATATTCGATTTTCCCAATGCCAATCTGTCGACCTGCAAGTGGACGTCCGACACAGTGGTCCGGGCGACGCCATACTTCAATAGCATTCTGCCTGCCTACCAGGGCATCGACGAGTACAACGAGTTAGTGCGGGCAGCTGGCTTGAATGCGGTGCAGGTGGGTACGACGGTGACTTTGATAGAGGGCTTGGTCAAGGCTCGCTGCGCAGCAAGTTCCTGCCATGACTGGGCCAATGCAACTGGAGAAGTGGTTGTGACATCCCCAGCTAACGGTGCGAAGCCGCAGCTCTCGCTGTCATCTCCGCTCATCATCGGCGCCTGCGATAGCTTGACGCTGGACCTCACGGCTTCCACAGTACACGGGGGTCGGCCATGGTTGAATCTTTCGCTGGAAGTGGACTCCACTCTAGCCTCACTTTCCTCGCAGCAAGCCGTGCAAACCTTCTTCCAGAACCAGTATGTCCTGCTGCCGCCGGAACCCATCCCCAAGGGCTTACTCGATGAAGATGTGGACTACACATTCTATTTCAGCGCTTGTAATTTCTGGGGCAAATGCACTGCAGTCTCACAAACGGTATCTGTGATAAACACTACGTCTCCTTACGCTTCTATTTTGAGTGCGCCAGTGAGGCAAGTGTATCGCTACAATAGTCTGAGAATTGCCAGTGATGCGTACATTCTCGATGCTTGCGATGGTGTTCGAACCAAAGCTGCGTTGGAATTTACTTGGACAATGCGAATCGACAATATTCTCGTGGAAGAAATATCATCCAAATCCAATGATCCCAGCGCGTTTCTCCTCTCATCATTCTCCCTTCAAGTGGGAGTTATTTACTACCTCAATCTGAGAGTGCGCGATGTTAATACTGGGTTTTCAGCAACCAATTTCATTCGCATCAATGTCCTGGAGGGTGAGTTAGTGGCTAAAATTACCGGGGCGGAGGAGGTTTCTCTTAACTTTGACGAAGAGCTTGTGCTCGATGCGTCGTCTAGTTTTGACCAAGACGTGCAAGTGCAGCTGGTCGACACCTTTTTATTCCAATGGGGCTGTGTGCAGGTTGCACCGACATTTTCGGACTCCTGTGGACTGACATTCGATGCTTCTAATAGCACCAAAGTCAATGCATTTCGCGGAGCTGTGGTCAACACCACCAATATTGTGACTGTCACCGTAACTGACACCAAGAACCGCTCCAGCGAAGCCAGCGTGACTGTGCTGGTGGTCGGCACCCGCATACCCGACCTCGCACTGTCCCTCAGCGCCCCCGCTCTGTACTATTCGGCAAGCACCGACACCTTCATCTTCAACCCCAGCGCCAAGCTGAAGCTGCGCGGCAGTATAGACATTAGCCAGACCGCACTGACAGGGGACTCGTTCCCTGCACTGCAAGCCTCCTGGGCTGTGGATGACAGCTCCCTCGACTTGGCTGCAAGAGGGCTCTCTAGCACGAGTACGAATTTGATCCCCTTCATAGAGAACGGCGCGCAGGCAATTTCGCTCAACTACGTGTTGAAGGGCAGTACGCTGGTGCCTTCAGTGGCGTACAGGTTCAGTCTGCGGGTGCTGGAGTCGTTTGCAGCGATCAACATCCGGGCGAACTCCGTCCCTACTCCGGGGGCATTCTACCTCACCCCTCAAACTGGGTTTGAGCTCACCACCGAGTTCTTCATGCTCACGGCTGACTGGCAGGATGAAGACCTGCCTCTGACCTACACGTTCGGTTACAGATCTTTGACTCGCAAATTCAACACGCTGCAGCCTCGAAGTGAGAAGTCCTTTGGCTCCACCGTGCTGCCTGCACTCATCCGTGGCGGAGCCTACTCCCCGATAACCATCGAAGTGCGTGTGTTCGATGCCATCAACGCCAACAACTCAGCTACTGACATAGTCCGTGTCGCTCAAAACGTATCCATCAGTGACTCCAATCTTGCGGGCTCGTTGGCGGCAGCGCTGGCAGCTAGAGCCAACGACCCGTCGGGCACGACCCAGATCGTGTCTGTGTCTGGGTCGATCCTGAACTCCGTCACCTGTGCCACAGCGCCTACAGACTGCGAAAGCCGATACAACAGAGAGCCGTGCGGTGCGAAGGCCAACGTCTGTGGAGAGTGCTTAGCTGGATATGCCGGTGTGCGGCGTCCAGATAACTCGGAATGCAAGCTCCTTGGGTCACGCATTGGCCAGGCACAACAAAGAAGGCAGCTCTATTCAGGCGACAAATGTAGACAAGACTCAGACTGTGCTCAATCAGCATTCGAGGTGTGCCTGAATAGAAGATGTGTCACGCCGAATGTGACGTGTGCATCGGACTGCTCAGGCCAAGGTCAATGCAACTTTGTGAATCTCGATACGGGGAAGGCTGAAGGCAGCTGTCCACTGGGTGATGTGCACTGTGACGGCAAGTGCTTCTGCAACGCAGGCTTCGCGGGAGAAGTGTGCCAGTTTACGTCTGCAGAGTATGCTCGGCAGACGGGCACTCGACTGCTGCTGCTAGACGCCCTCGTGAACCAGACCTCGGTGGCAGATTCTGATATCGATACGTTGACCACTTGGATCAGTGTCCTGCTGACTCTCGCACAAGCCACTGATCAACTTGTCACGGGGAGCCTGGATCGGCTGTACTCGATTATCAGTTATGTACTCTACACTGCCGCTTTCACAGACATTCCCTCGGAAGAGTTTGAGGATCTGTTCGCCAGCATATCAGCGCTGCTCGTGGCGGCAAATGCAACTGATGCTCAAAGCACCAGTATTTCCACCGCGCAGGTGGTGTCCCTGACGCAGGCTTTCGCACAGCAACTCACGACTGACATTGAGCTGGACCAGGAGCCCACATCCCTGCGTACCACGGAGCTCAGCCTGCTGCTGCAAAGCCTACGCGTCTACACACCCGGTATCACATACAGTACTTTGCAATTTCCTCAGACGAATCTGGAGGAGTATAATCTGATGGCACCACATCAGTTGACTATTCCTAATTTCCTCGGGGATGAGAACCAAGGCGTGATGGTTACGAGTTACTTTGTGGCAAGCCGATTCTACGACAACGCTGCAGACTTCGCTTGGCTGTCGAACCCCCTCGCAGTGGAGTTCCAGGGCGTCGGCGGCAACATCGGGCTGAACTGCTCAAGTGGCTTAGAGCAAGACTGCGAGATGCAACTTGTACTCCAGTACAACCAACTGGTCGACCGAATTGAGCCATTTGAAGAGATCCGGTTCACCCGGTGTTACGACCGGGACTTTTACGTGCAACCTTACTCCTGCCGGACCAACCCCGGAGTTGACATCGAGGTTGAGTGCCCCGGGAAGCCCGGAATCGTGGTCGACCGCTGCCCCATTTTGAATGTCTCCACTATCTGCATGAACCTCGCCGACTCCTCCTCCGTACTGGGCAGCTGCGATGTGCTGGAATCCACCACCTACAACGTGACCTGCTCCTGCCGTGTTGACCTGGATGGGGCTGCTTCCTCATCGCGGCGACTGGCTGACAGCAGTAGCTTCTCTTCCCTATCTGTCAGCTATGGAACCACATCTGATACTACCACTCTCAGCTTCGATCAATTCTTCAACGAAAACAACGATAGCTCCGAATTTAACCCAAGTTTCATCGTTCTCATTACGATGTGCGTCTACACATGCGTGGTTCTTGTCATGGCGTGCATTTCTTATGGGCGAGATAACACTGGGAAGAAGAAGAAGATCCGCAAATTAAAGCGTTGGAGACGGAAGGTAACTCCAGACAATGGCAAGAATCGACAGCGCAACGTGGTAATAGCTCAAGACTCAACGCAGGAAGACTTGGATAGAGTTTATGCTTTCGAGGAGGATGATGCTGATGTGGATATCAAGCCTGCGAAACCCAACGATGGATTTGCCGTTCCTATCTCAGGTGTAGATGCTGTTCAACCTCACGAACTGCCATCTGTTATGGATTTCAAGATTATCAAAATTAAGCACTTGGAAGATGCCTTGCCGTTTGTGTTGAGGAAGGCGTTTCCTTTCCTGCAGAAGCTGCGCAATGAGATGCTGGTATACCACCGCTGGCTGAGTGTGTTGGCGCACCACTCTGTGTACTACTCCCGGCTGATGCGGCTGAGTGCGCTTGCTGCGCAGGTGCTGTGTGCCGCCGCCTTCCAGGCTGCCATCTACGACTTCACCGACCCCGACGACGGCTCCTGCGGGGTCCGTGACGACGAGCGCGACTGCATCAAGGATGACTCAGACTTTTTCTCGGGCAGCAAGCCCAAGTGCGTTTGGGAGCTGCGCACGCACAGTTGCCATTTCCGCCAACCAGACGTCTCTTATCAGACCATCATTATCATTGCTGGACTATCTGCAGCTATGAGTGTGCCCATAGCTAGATTAATTGAGTTCGCCCTTTTGAAGTTCATTGCAAGTTTTGACCACGAAGTTCCGCACCACGCGCATGTAAGCAAGGGCAGCAGTACCAAGTCACCACGGGTGGACGATGGTCCTTCACCTTCATGGGCAAAGGCCTTGATTGCTCCATGGCGCGACGGTACCGGCAGGGGGGGAGATGCGGACCATAGACAAGCCTATGCGGTCAATAATGAATCGTCTAAGAATTCGCTGAATTTGTTGGCGTTTATTAGCTCTAAGTCGGAGTTTTCCGGGCGCGATGGAGCTTCAGTCGTTGCTCCAAACTTGCAACGTATTCGATGCGTCACTTTTATTAATAATCTGCCCTTGGAAGCGGAGATTGAAATGTTGCAAAGTCGAATACGAAACTACACTGACTCACTAACTTTCCTTGGAAATGGATCCGAACGTTTGAGTGCTTTACGTAAGTTTACGAAGTATAAATTTCATTGTATTTTGCATAATTGATGATTCTTTAACACCGCCGCACCGCACAGACTTTAGCTTGTCCTGTTGAATTTTTAAAATCATTACTCACTCTATATTCTTTTGTTCAACATCCCTGTGACGTTGACTTCTATACAGGTACATGGGGCATGGGAAGTGAAGCAGAGTTCATCCGCTCATCGTGGTCGATCAGCACCCCTCCATCTTGGTACCAGATCGAGGACCGAGTGGATATTCTCGTGGGGCAGGACATCAACTACTGCCGCGAGACGGCGATCAACGAGATGGAGGTGCTGGAGTTCTCTCCTGTGGGCAGTGCTGAGGAGCGTGTAAGCCGGCTGCTGTTCCTGCTGCAGCGAGACGTGCTGGCTTCCTACATTGGCGGGATGATCATGGAGAAGAAGGCGCTGCGGGATGCCTTCTTCGATAACCACCTCGACCTGCCGTCCTACGCACTGAAGTTCGCAGGTGCTCGGCTCACGCCTAACATGTTATTCTGCTGTGGATTTGGCGTCCTGTTCCTTTTCATCATTATGTTCATCTACGTGCTGTACTTCGCACTGGTGGGTGAAGCTGAGGAGCGGCAGATTGCTTGGCTGTACTCGTTCCTCATTTGGGTGGTGCTGGATGTACTACTGGTCAGCACCTTCGAAGTACTCGTCACGCACCTGGCGCTGCCTTATCTCGTCATGCGTGACCTTAAGAAAGTACGCGAGGAGATGCGCTGTTTACTTGACAAATACCAGCAATGGGTGACTGATGAGTACAACAAGTATCAGTCCGGGAAGGAGGAACCTTCTCCTGGTACAGCAGGCGCAGCAGGTACAGCATGTACAGCAGGTGCACGAGAGATGATGAGCCGCTCGTTGGGAGGATCGCGCAGTGGCGTCGTCCATACCAGTGAGTCAGCACGATCCATCACCACTGCGCGCCAAGTGAATCTGGCGCTGCAGACTATGGACGCCGACCGAGACGACATCGAGCATCTGAATTCTGCGCAGTACTTCTTCGTGTCGTACCGCCTGTCAAAGTACTTCTCTGACCTGGCCGAATCGCGCTTCATCCAGCAGTACGCCTCGCAGCTGCCCCCAGGAAGCATGTTCCCCTTTTCCCTCATGCGTCCGCTCAACAGCAGGCTGCACGAAGTGGGGGGCCGCCCTCGGACTGATCAGAACGTTGGTCCCCACATCGATCATTCCCCGTACCGATGGTACTTTGGCTGGCATCTTTTCTCATACATGGCGATCGCGTTGCTGAATGGCTTCGTGTTCTCATCCTTCTTCATGCAAGACCTAGTCGTGCAGTTCGGACTGGCGTGCTTCATCTTCTTCCTCTTGCTGCTGCACTTGTCGCTCTACAACGCCATGATCTACCTGGCAGCCCTGCCACTGGTGCTGCTGCTCCTTGGGTGGGGCCTCTATCTGTGCATACGCTGGATCCGGCGAAGATGGCGCCTCAGCCGGCGCGAGCGCAGCATTGCCAACCACCATAGCCGTGCGACCTGCTACTGGTACAGACATGAGAAATTCAGGCAGCAGCAGCCCTATCCGTGATATGGAGACTGGATCGAAAACCCCCATCCGGGCCAAAAAGGCATCTGCAGTATGGGAGCCAGGATCTTCCGGAGCTGGCGCCGGGGTAGCCGGTCGAGCGCATTGGGGTGGTGGAGCAATGCCAATGATATCCTCGCAGGCGTGCAACGGGAGAACTCCTCGCATGATGGCACCGAGGGCAGGCAGCAAGGGGCTACATCTACAGCAGTCGGATTTGAATGCTGTGCATCCATTTTCAGAAGCGGACCTGGAGATGATGAACTCTGGAAAACATCGGATTGATCACCCAGATGACGGGCAGGAGGATGATTCTTCTTCGGATTCGGGGCGAGAAATCTCGGACAGTAGCGATGATGATGACAGTAGTGACGAAGTAGGTAGAAGTGGAGAGGACGAAAACTTCAGCACCATGCAAGATTGGGACGATGGTTCTTCCATCACTGCAAGTAGAGCTGTACCTGGCGCAGGAGGAAGAGCAGTGCTGGGTTCAAGCTCTGCTGCAGGTGCCAGTGCAAGAAGTCCGCCGACAGACTCGCAGGGTAGCAGCAGTCGCAGGTATATTCCGTCCATGGGTGATCTACTGCCGTCAGATGAGGCAGAGAGTAGCTCCAGGTCAGGTCTCGGGGCGGGGGTGGGGCTGGGTGTTGTCGGCGGTCCACCTAGCCCGATGCACAATATCCAGCTGCATGACATCTACAATGACGATGACAGTAGCTTCGGCGCCAGCTCCAGGCCCGCCAATGGCGCACGCAACGACGCTGTATCCAGTATTAGGGGAGGAAGGGGAGAAGGGAGAGGACCAGTGGGAGGTAGCGATGGTAGTGTGGAAGGCCAGTACCTTGGTGGGAATCAACTGCGACTATCCCAGCGACGGAATAGTAAAGACGAAGAAACACTACGGCTGTACCAGGCCTATAAAAGCTACCAGCGAAAGTAGTGCGACACACGATCGATGGCGATGGATCTCAGGGTCCTCCTATGATAGTAGGTGGTTCTAACTTTTAACCCGTTTCCTCTAATACTTTCGCATAGTTACACTGTTGGTACTTTCTGCATAATGCATGATTTGCCGCAGAAGTGAGGGTGGCGATCGTATCGATAGCATTCAAACAAATAGCGCATGAATATATTGTTTATAGATATTGAATCGGCCGTGGGTTTGAGCCTTTGAATCGCCTGCTTTGCTCGATGGCACTGGAGGTGATTCATTAATTTGTAGGCTTAAATTGTGTTCCTTTGGTTATCGGTAAATATCGTCGTAATTATTAATTTAACCACAGTTTTTATGCCACAGCAAAGCAAACATGTATTTAATAAATTCCCTTAAAATTAGGATGATCTTCAGCAGTCGCTGCTGCTGTGCGATTCGTCTCTCGGCGGAGAACAAGTGACTGCGCAACTCCATTCCGTGGGATAGTTGATGACCGTTGCACAAATCAATTTGCAGGGATGAAAAATTGATTACTGGTATTGAGACTTAAATTTACTCGAACGCTAGATAATAAAGACAATATTTTACTGCGGGGTTATATTTTCTGTCAGAACTATTGGACTGCATAGGAAAGAATAGCCTAGTTCTGCGACTGATCATGTCAATCGAATCTTCTGATGTTACGCGACTATGGCATTCCGTGGCCACTGCAGGTTTAGGTTATCAGAAGTCGAACGAAAAGCAGGATGACGGAAGCACGATTGTTGTTCTTGTCATCAAACCATTCTGGGATATCGTTATTCCAGAAGAAGTAGAAATTGTATTCGAATTATCAAAGAATTTTGAGTTTCTTGGTGGATTGGACATAAGACTTGCTTCCATGAAGCATGCACATTTCTTCGGCGGTCATGTGAACAGTAAAGGCGTATTTTCTTTCTCTTGGGAACGGTCGAAGTATATGGTCACCGTATGGTTTTATGCTGTGCGAAATCTACTTAAAATACGCCTCCCCATGTCGTGGAGTTCCGCTCCTCAGTTGGATGCCGAATTCCGAAAAGTCAACGCAATCTGGCCGCCATATTTAACAGACTACGTAGGCAGTGAGAATGGGGGCAGTGGTTGGAGCAGTAACAATAATAATCCAACTCTAATAGTTCACGCTTCGGGGCGAACACGTGGAAAGCGTAATTATATGGAGGATGTTGACTTTGCGGTTACTTCGATCAAAGTCGGAGAACCCAGTAGTAAAAATGGGCACATGGGCCGAAAGATCTCCATCTATGGCGTTCTGGATGGACATGGAGGGAAAGGCTGCGCAGAGTTCGCATCCGAAGATATTCCTGCCAGAATTTCAAGTCTACTTCGAGTTGGGAAAAGCTGTCCGGATGCATTATTTCAGCTTTTCAGGACGCCGATTGCGATTACATGGCACAGAGTGATGGGGAGAGGTCAGGCAGCACGGCTCATGTAATGGTGTACGATCAACTCTGCAACGTTTTGTACAGCGGTAATACTGGAGATACACGGGCCGTGCTCTGTCGAAATGGCGGTACAGCCTACGAGCTCTCCTATGACAGGAAAGCAACTGACCCCGAGGAGGTGGCCCGGGTTGGAGCTGCTGGTGGGTTCGTAGCGAATGGAAGAGTTATGGGTTCCCTCGCCGTATCTAGAGCATTGGGAGATATGGCGCTCAAGCCGCAGGGGGTAATGCCAAGCCAGGAGTGTTGATTCCCGACCCTGAGCTATCATGCTTCTACCCGGTGCAGTCTGATGAGTTTGTAATCATCGCTACGGACGGACTTTGGGATGTGATGAGCTCGCAGGCAGCGGTGGACTTTGTCAGAGAGAAACTTGACAGCGAAGGCTTATAGGTAACACACT
Source organism: Eutreptiella sp. 'Long Island Sound 2002' (assembly GCA_964036045.1). Classification (NCBI taxonomy): domain Eukaryota; phylum Euglenozoa; class Euglenophyceae; order Eutreptiales; family Eutreptiaceae; genus Eutreptiella; species Eutreptiella sp. 'Long Island Sound 2002'. The sequence continues at coordinate 13,589 of CAXIWF010001010.1, forward strand.
AAATGCTTCAATATTTGTATGTATAGATTGATAATACAAATATGATTTACGCAAGGATCATTTTAAGATAAACTTTTTTGTTTTACTGCTTATAAACGAAATTGTTCCCTCCCCCCCTTAATGACACTTAACACGCGATTTCCCCTCCCCCCCCCCTTAAATGATACAGGTATCAAGGATGTGTCTACCATTGACACAGGAGCGATCCAAGAGCGCGTGGGTCAAATCGCGAACTACATGGCTCTACACGCATCGAGTGTGCTGAATAGCATGGACAACATTACGGTGATGATCCTGCTGCTGTACGGTGGTCCGACACAGTTACCTGCAGCTGCGACAGAAGGCACACTCACATCCCTCTACGATCTCTCCCAGTCTCACCGTACTAGCATTGGCAGCAGCTTCACGAAAAATAATAAAATTGCTTCTACTCATAATGGTGGTGCTAAGATTTCACAGCAGCCAGCGGTCCCTGGTAGTTCCACCAACCCAGCACCAGTGACCTTAGCAGGCAACCCGACGAATGCCCCAACCGCTGCTTTTGAGCGTGTTGGGGGGCGCGTGCAACAGCAGCAGCAGTCTCCCCAGTCGAAGCTACTTGCGAACCAGCTTCACCCAGGATGAGATTGACGTTCTTAAGAGTCTCAGCTCAGCAGCGGATGAAGGTCAAGGAGATAGAAAGCGGACTGACCAAACAGGTACTGAAGTACCCGGGAACTTGATATTACGCATGTATATCTTGACCCATATATTGCCCACAATCCTTCTCTCACTACCTCCCTCCTTGCAGCGAGTTAAAGTTAAACCGCTCTTTTTTACGACTTTTATACTATACCACAAGCACACTGATGTCAGTTATTCCGCCTTTAAATTTGTATGAAATAAACTATGCTGAATAGCGAGTTGCATAGCGAGTTGCGCCTTTTAAACTGAAAAACTCTACTAACATTATTGTCTCACGCAGATTCCAACCCCAATGTGAACACGGTAATATTCACGAGAGGGGCCGCCGTGCCTGTGAGCCGCAGCGGCAGTATCGATCCAGAACAGGGCTCAACTGGAGGCATTTTAGTGGACTCGAGCAATATCAGCAAATCCGGTCATCAAAGTGGCGTGGGTAAGACTGCTACTTCAGTTTCACCTGCGGGTGCTTCAACACAGAGAGACGATGCAGTGGATGATGACCTTATGGAATTTTTACAAGATGACAGCAACTTCTAGCATCGTTGTTGCATTTTATCCTTGTGTGTATAAGTTTAAAAACTTAATCTAAAAAGTGTCCAGCTTCAGTATCATGCGCTTTATTATTATCTGGGCCAATATGATGGGTATTATGTTTTACAATTGAGGTTGCCTCTGATAAGTACAGAAACAACAATTTGTAGCTCGTGTTAACTTTAAACCTCAATTTTAGTTTTGACATGCGTAAACTAAAATAATATTATGATGTCATATTATTGTCGGCCCCATTCCGGGAATATATTCGTTCAGTTATCATCAGCGCCATCCTACAGGTAATCTGCTTATGTGCTCACAGTCCCACCAGCCCCAGTCCCGGCACATGTATCACTGATACGGCTCGTACCACTTGCTTCGACTGGTATTACCGTATTCAACGGTGGTGCCATCCCGGCCACTGTTGCACCGGCGGGTAACGCGGCGAGGCTGTCGTCAGCAAAAGCACCCCAGCAGCAGTCAGCGTCGATATATGATGTATATGATGACGGTGCGATAGTGCCGACCCAGTTAGTACCAATTTGACGATCGCTGCCAGGATGACTGCCAGTATGGATATCTGCAGATCCTGCTGCTGAATAAGAGCCATCCAACACATGAGTACTTGGTTGACCCGAATATCCAACCGGAACTACATTTGAAACTGCTGGTGCTCGCCTATCAGATCCTTCTGCAGCTGCACTGGAAGCAGCAGCTACAGCAGCAGTTGCACCAGTTCTTATGATGAGGTGTGAGTACCGATCAGGATGCTTAGAAAGCACTCCATCCCATCGCTGCTTTACATTCTGTGCCCTGCGCCCCAGCTCCTTCCCTAGGGCAGGCCAGAGTGCACCCCACTGCTGCCCAGCCCTGACCCACTCCACGTGGCGTTGCACTATGATGCGATCTTCATCAGGTTCAAATGGCCCCTTCTTCAATGTGGCGTTGTGCTGGCTGCGAAGCAGGTTGTTCCATTTACTGTGGCAGTCTGCATAGGTTCTACCGAGATCAGAAGCGATGAATCTCCAATCGATCACAGTCTCTCTACCTTTGCGTCCAGGTTTTGTGTGCAAATCTACAAAGCAGAAAGACGCTTAACCTGAAAGTTAAAAGCAGCAGTGAAAGGGGTTGGAAGTTGGCGGCAAGTAAAAAGCAATTTATGATGAGAGTGGAAAAGAAAAAACGATACACGGAGAGAGAGGGTGTAGGGTGTAGATGCAGAAAAGAATGTTGGCAGTAGAATATAAGCCAAAGTTTGGCATACCTCTGCAAGTGTCCATGGGCCAGTACGGCAATTATCCAGGGCCGGGTCAATGAAGAACTTCCACCGCATGCTGCACTGCCTATTGGTCATCCCATGGCCTACATAGTGCGCCACACCGCTCCAGTCATTCAGACCATACTCCTTTATCGCCATGTCCTATCGCACACAACATTAAACATATGTTCACATTGGTGGGTTACAGTTTGTACTGATGCTTAGCAATAAGTAAACTACTGTAGTACAGTCATGTGACAATAGTGGTGCTATATAGCCTATATAGCGTGAGTTCTCACCATTTCTTTTGACCATACTTTTTCAACTTTACCCGAAATGTTTTGGCCAAATCTGTCTGTCCTTTTGCTTTCCCTTTCACCATCACTACTATCTTCAGAAGCACTTCCATCGTCACAACGATTGCCTTGCTCGGTTGCCATCTCGTGTCGATTACGCTTACTGCCAGCACAAGTTGTAGCAGTAAGATTTCTTGTTCTGCCTTCTGTATCGATAGCACCACTCAGATCTCGTCCATCGGATGCAATATAGGCCTGATACCTGGCAGTAAATATGGCTGTCTGAGCAGCATCTGACATGAGAGAGCTGGGGTCAGGGTAGCCATTAACATGAGAACCCCTCACCCTCCTACTGCTGCTACTGTCCCTAGAGTTGGCTCCAACTCCGGGGTTAGATGAACTGGTGATACCAAACATATCTCTTTGCCATTCGACGTCTGGGGAGCTACCCATTGTGGCATTACCATGGGTATCGCCAAAATCAAAAGAAGAAGCTCTAGCAGTGTTATTTTCACCATCATCTAATTCACCAGGCAATCAACAACACACATAGTTATGACCAAGCGATCAATGTCAGAGCACACCAAAAAGATAGGAATACCTGTACCCGGTAGGAAGTGGTAGCTGCACATAACAAGAACGCTCCTATTTGATGGCAGTGCAATGAATATTATTGTAAATACCTTGGTTGCTTATGATCGAGCTCTCAGCTTGGCTTGGATCAATCTTCCTCTTTTGTGGTCGTAAGGCTAGGAAGGAGGCATAAACACATTCTGTCGAACAAAAGCGCGCATTTTTGAAATGCGGATACTGTAGTACACCCAGTTTGGGGGCAGTTGAAGGCCTCACATGGTTTAGCTATTCCGGACATAGTTGATTATTCAAGCCAGACAAGTAGCACTTATGTGAGCAGAACCGAAGCGACTTGCACATCAGATGACGAAATTTACCATGTCGTCGACAGCCTTTAGCGCAACACGCAATGAAAGCACTGCTGGGTTGCTTATCCTCCTCCTCTTCTTCTATCGATTGTGATGCATTTGGATCCATCATAAAACAGGAATCGTTGCAGGAATAGTTGTACAGAAGCCTGAGATATTATCAAGCTCTGCATTTCTTTGATTACTCAATTTACGGTACTACCAAATCCAGCACTGTGGAATCCTGCTGGAATTAGGTGGACGTTTCGGCGAAATTTCTGGAGTTTTTACGCTGGGATGGAGTAAAATTTACTCATTTTATAAGTAACTTAGCTAAGTTACGGTTTTCGTACTCATACTCAACTGTTGTTTGATAAATTTACAGGCTTTATAATTGATATATGTAGTAGGGAAAATCTATAGGTTTTATAATTAAAGCCACTGTTTAAGTTGCCAGCATGTGATGGCTATTACTGCTCCACGCATTTAACCAATAGTAACAGGATGGGAGGAAAGTACTCGAAGGTGGTGAATGATTATTTCCCGGATCTTAAGGTTCTTCAAAACCTAAATCTGGACAGCATCCGTAAAAAGATAAACAACATCGCGAAGGAATCTGATCGAGAAGGGGTATATTTTCTTACCAAAGCAGATATCGTCCAAGTATTTAAAGGAGAAATAAGCGATGTTCATATTTATCAATGCATGTTGGTGTTCGACTACAACCAGAATGGACGCATAAGTTCGCTGGACTTCTGGGGTGCCCTAGTGATGTTTTCTGCAGGATCCAATGCGGAAAAGGTTAAGTACTGCTGGGAAATGCTGGACCTGAATGGAGACGGGTTTCTTAGCTTCAACGATATTGTCGTGTTGATCATTTGCGTCACCCGAGGCATCGCAAAGATGCGTGGTTATATGCTTATGTCACCGGATTTCATCGACAGATATCTCGTGGAAGCCTTTCGAGTCAACAAAAAGATGCTTAATGAAAATGGGGAGATGCCAATGTCTGAATTTCGCACTTTCTTACTCTCCGACGAGTTAACGGTTCAGTATCTAGCTGCTCTTGGAACTGCAGAGGTTCCTGTCGATGCAGCCGCGCTCGTAATTAAACGCGCAGACTTGCTGAAAGAAGCCGTGCATATCGAGTCACAGATAGCAGAGTTAGTCTGTGAGATAGAAAGCCTCGACGGCAGTGTGCTTGACATTGCTCGCAAAGAGCGCGGGGGCGATTTAAAGTTGGTGAAGATATCTGAGCAGGATAAGGCAGAGATCGAGCAGGAAAACCTACGAAAGTTGCAAGAACTGGTAGAAATGGATACGCAGAAGGAACTCAAATCGCTGCAAGCAGCAGCCGAGGCAAATGTAGCCAATGGATCTAGACCCGCCACTGCAACTCAGAGCGATTATGCAGCTGGTCACTCTGCAGTAGCAGTTGTAGCACCAGCCTCCACCACATATCCAGTCGCTTCGCATGGGATGCCTATTGAGTCCAGCTTTAGTGGTAGCCCTAACGTGCATCTGACTATCTGTGCGTCTGACAAAGAGTTTTCCGCTAAGGGCGGGAAAGGTAAAGGGACCAAGGGTAAAGAAAAGTCTGCATCTGACTACTATAAAGGCCGACCTGTGTCACCTAAATATATGACCCGTGGAATTAAGAGTATCGCAATTCCCAAAAATCATCCATGCAATAAGATGATTCCATCGGTGGTGTCTATTTTTGACGATGATGACGACGACGCTGCCGATGGAGGCGCTGATGAAAATGGCGATGATACTTCAACAACCATCAACATCTACAGCGAGCGATTCCGGCAGAAACTCCGTGATTTGTGGATTAAATTGCCACATTTTCAAGATTTCATGACGGAGCTTGATGAGTACACGCTGGTAGTGCTGTTCGGACGAGCTGGTGTAGATATTACCTACGATGAGGCGACAAAGCTACTGAAGCTACTTGATCGTAGCCAGCTCGGCAGATACGATTTCGACAATCTCGTCCGTATGTATCGAATTCACTCAGGAGATATAGTGAAACCAACTGACGATGACAACAAACCTCCCGGCACTCTTAGTGTTAGCGGTCAGCGCGCCAAGCAGTCTGCCGATTGGACTGCATTCACTCACTACTGGCGCGACATCTTCTACTGGAGTAAGAACACAATGAGCGACTACCTGCAGAAGGCCGCCGACATGCGAGCTGCTATAGACAGCGTCGAATTCCACGATACGGCTCTGAAGTATGTGAATCCCCTTCGGCCGGATAAATCATCCGGCTCGGGGGGTGCAGTCTCCGGGGCTGCCGGAAAAGAGTTGAATTTCATAATGAAGTTGGTAGAGTTCCGTAACATGACGTCTCGCAAGCCGTCTGATATCGCCTTGAGATACTACTTCAACCATCCAGAGAGGTCGGTCGTGAGCAACTCGCAACTCCCCTCCGCGAACACTAGTCGATCACCCAGCCGACAAGGTTTAAGTAGTAAGCAGCAAGGTCGAGTTGGACCAGGCAGTCGGAAGACTAACTCCTCTGGTCCTGCCTCGTCAAATGGTACTGGTACTGGTGCTATTGCTGGCAACGATGGCGATGAAGATGACGATGACATGGGATTTGCGGCTGCGTTTTCACAAGCAAAATCCAAAACCTTCAAAAAGAGAAGCGGCAACAATGGTGATGATGAAAATGCAGACGATGATGACACAGTTGTGTACGATGAGGAAGGCCCCGTGAGTGCCGCTGAGACGCTCCCGCAGTACAAGACGCGACGACTCGATGATGTCAAGGAGTGGAAGATGAGTATGAAGTTCACCGTCACGGCCAATCCCTTCACGAACCTATCTACGAAGCGCCCCAAGGAGAGCAGCCGCGTAAAGACGAAAGATGGGGCGAACTATATTGAAGACTTCCTGCACTTACAATCTCAAGACATGCTCGATTATCTGAACTTGCTGCAAGAGAAAGAGGCGAAACGGATTGCGGATGAGGCTGCAGCAGAGCGAGCTGCTGAGGCGGCGGCGGCAGCAGAGGCAGTAGCAGCGGAAGCCCTGGCAAGGAAAACGGAGCGGTTGTCGGGAAAGACTGAGATGAAAGTTCCTACATCAACTGGTGCTGCCGGCACTGGTGCTAGTGACACTGGCGCAGAGGGTGCACAAGTCACCAGTCCGACTTCTGCTGCGAGGAAGAAAAGGGGTGGTGGTCGTACAGGGTTTAAGATGGCCACTGGCGCATCCACAGCAGCAGCAGGCAAGGGTAAAGCACCACCTGGCAGTAGTGGTGGAATAGGCACGGGAGGAATTGCGAATGTCGACTCCGCTGATGCACCCCCACCAGCTGTACCGAGCCTAGTAAACATGGCACGGGCAGACAGCTTGGCGGCACTGACTCGTGGAGGCAGTGTGTCCATGGGGCGATCATCCTCTTTTATGTCAATCGGGGCTGGCAGTGTAGATACGTCGGCAGCAGCCTCCACAGGTGGTAACGCCTACAGCAACATCTCTTCAGGAGTCATCTCGGAGCAGCAGACTTTTCACGGTGTGAGCATCAAGGTCTTTAACTCCGTCATCTGGGTGTGTCTGCAGATCAAACCCGGACTGAAGCCTGAGCAAGAGCAGCTGCTGCTAACTGCCGCGAAGAATTATTTCGAGGCGATACCCATGCATCTCAGAGAGGACATCTACTCCTACGTCTTCGCGGATATATTTCCTATAATGACGAAGGGCATGCAGGCCTCAGCGCCAGGAAAGAAACAATCGGACCTGGCGAGCATGATGATGAACTTTGTACTGAGCGGGGCAGCCGGCAGCGACAGCAAGTTCAACGTGAAGAAGGTTGTGTTGGTAGGTCTCTATCACGAGCGGGATTTCTTCTTGGAGGTTGAGAAGAAGCTGATTGAGAGCGGGGTGTTCGCATCGCGTGCCATGACCTCTGCCGCGCTTGACGTACACATGCTACAATCCTTCCAGGAAGTCATGCACCACGCGCAGCAGTACGACCATTACGGGGAGCGGCTGTTCGGCCCGCAGGAGGAGGAGATGGGGAGGATGGCATGAACCCACTGCGTTTCGCAAAGGAAATGCGCGCCCGTAGGAGAGAGCTGAGTGATCTCGCTTCTCCCGAGGGCAGAGGAGGCAAGCTGCGCCACGCCGAGCTCGTGCAGCACTGCCGACGCTTGGGATTGAAGGATAAGGGTACTCGTGGGGAGCTGTCCAAGGTTGTCCAGGCGGCGTACGCTCTTCAGGCAGAACTCACAGGTTTTGGTGAATTGTCCAAGTTCGGGGAGGATTTGATTACGAAGATGTTCCACCGCTTTAAGAAAGGCGTGATCACAGACAGTGCTGAGGATGGAGGCTTGACCCTGTGGGAGATGAATGAACTGCTGGCGACGATTGGGGCGCCGACCCTCTATGATATGAGTGAGTACAAGCGATTTGTGGAGGAGTTCAAGTTGTTGACTGACCGGCAGAGTCGGCTGCGGTTGCGTGGACTCCAAGCGTACTACCGCGAGAATGGACGCCTCAAACTCGAGAATGATTCCATTGGTGTTGGGAGCCTTAATGAGAAGCTCTCCGGACGGCTCAATTTCCAAAGCACGTTTGAGCCGATGCGCTGTTTTCATTGCTTGGTCTGCTTGGGAACAACGCTGCGAATATCCCGACATTCCTACGCCGCGTCTGCTTTATGTCTTCGGTCAAGGATTTTCGCATGGAGGGAGAGCTGGAGTTCCTGAGTGAGTTATTTCAATTCCTTGACACAGACTTGGGTAACAACTTCAACAAGAACATCCTCTGTAATCCTGGCTGGCTCTCTCGGATTGTGAACTCCCTTTCTGCGTATTTGGCCGATGGCGAGGCTGGAGTGGTCCCCACGCTGCGACGGTACCTGCGCAATCACTTCGGACGCTTTGACAACTGGGAACCGCATTTCACCGAAATGCGCTTTCAAACGAGGTGCAGGAAGCCGTTGAGGACGATGAGGAGCTAAGAGAGCTACAACGGAGGCTCGATGCACTAGTGCAAGCCGCACATGATGAGGAAGCGGAAGCGGCTGCAGCAGCGGCAGCGGAGGAAGCGGAAGCGGCTGCGTCGGTATTGGCAGGGCTACAGAGTGCTCGTTCGCCACGATCACCTCAGCGCTCCCCACAGCGTACACCGCGATCGCAGCTGCCGCAGGCCCAGCAAAAGGCTGGCCAACGGTCACCAAGAAAGTCAGACGCAGCAAGTGCTGCTGTGGCTGGATTGAAGGGAGGTGTGAGCACCAGTGCCAGTGGTGGTGCAGGTGCGAGTGCGAGTGATGCAGCGACTACATCAGGGGAGTCTACTGCCACAGGGGTGCCACCTAAGAGCGAGGAAGAGGAGCTGCAGGAGCAGATTGAACAGCGTCGCCGGGAGATACTCCAGGAAACAATCGACGACATCCTTCCCCCGATGCCACAAAATGGGTTAAATATAGATAAAACCCTACTGCAGATGAGGGAAGATTTGACGTTTTTGAATGAGGTGCGCGGCTATCGCACCGTGCAGCTGACTTTGGAGGAAAGTAATGCCGTGGCGGAGCGAAAAGAGTATCTAATTAAGCGCATCGACGAGCTGATGAAAACCCGCGAAGAAAACGAAAAGCTCTTCGCCGCTCATAGCTGTGCGTTTTATGACGCTTTCCGATTATTCTCAGATGGTGTTTCTAATTGCGGTTTCGGTTCAAAAGACTTTTGTGTCCGCGGTGCTACTGAAGGAGTTGACTGGGCGACGCTTCTGCCGGCAGGTTTGGGCGAGCTGAGCCCTGTCAAGCAAGCTGCCGCGGATAAGATGCAACGCGCTAAAGAACGCAAGGCGGCAGCTCTGGCGGCACTAGAACGCGAGCGATTGCGCCGTAACATGACAGAGGAGGAAAAAGAGGCCATTCGTCGTGAGAAGCACCTGGCGATGATGCGCGAGTGGGCAGAGGAGGAAACTGGTATGTTCCAACAAGCCTATGCCAAGCTCTACGAATTCCGCGAGTCGGGTACCAAGGGACTGGCAGAGAGTAATGAGATGCTGAAATTATGGGAAGATCTTTTGGCGCTCAAGGAACTGCGTGATGCACAAGATGTTGGAGTTGCGGTCATGAAGAATAACGTTGCGTGCCTTGTCATGGAGATATTCACACTTGATCATCCACGCGGATCACGTAAGTACTTTGTCTATCCTACCCATAATCGTACTGTTCATTTACCCATCTACTGCTTCTGCTCATACTTCTTTTTGCAATTTATATCTTAATCAGGCTTATAAAACAAATTAATAAATATTATTTAATAATTTGTCCTGCTGTATATAAGAGTTTTAATGGTTTACGATGGTACACAGAGCAATCTAACTTTTGCCCTTATCGAATGTGTAATTGTAAATTCTATGTTTTGTTGTATGGCCGAAGCCGGACAATATATATTGGAGGAAGCCGCAAATTTACTTATTCAAGGAATGAATGGTAAGTAACTGTAATTTACAAAACAAACGATCTTCTTCTTATTAGTTGCGCTCCAACCTGTGTTCCCCGTGATAATATATATCACCAACGAATATTTCCACCTAACACAAATTAAAATGACGCTTGTTGTATGATAGATCCTGACAAGAAAGTTGTCCCACTCGATGCTGCGCAATTAGATGCAGTTGAAGCTGAAAGCACCTCTGCGGGAGCCACAGCATCATCATCTGCAACCGAGTCAGAGTCAGAATCGACATCAGAGTTCCCCCCTGGTGTACTGGGCTCAGTCATTACCGAGCGCTCCATGATACCAGGCAGCATCCTGATCATGGTCAACTACATCACCACTCTGCTGCAAACCAATAGCATCGGGCAGCTCGCTCGGGCCTTCCCTATCAAGCGTCATGCATACCGCTTATACCGAATGCTCTCTGAGGAAGAGCAAGAAAAGCTGAAGAATGGGATTGTGCCAGTCATTAAACAGATGCTGGTGTTTCCCCATGTGAACCTTGCCGTCACTCTCGGCGAGATCGTGGAGGAGATCAGCTGCCACCTCGACGATGGCTTCGTTCGCAATGCGAGGGAGGAGGAGCGGCGGCGCATTGCTGAAGAGGAGGCAAAGCAAGAGCAGCAGCGCAAGGCAGCAGTTGACTCAGAGTCAGCGCGCCTAGCCGCCATGACCCCTGCTCAACTACGTCGGGAGAAGCGGCGTAAGTTTGAGGAGCAACGACGGAAGGACAATAAACTCCGCGCGATGGTTTCGCAGCAACGGAAGGTTCTGTATGACTTGGTCCAAACCGATGAAATCAGTGATATATTCGCGTCGAAAGCCAGTGGTAGTGTGAAAGCTGCAAAAACCCCAGATTGGGGAACTGAGAGCAGTAAGAAATCGATCCGTGCTGAGTCTGCTATTTCGAAGCTGGCGTCCACGCTTGGGCCGAGTAGCAGCAAGCGAGAGATTGCGGACTGGGACGAAGAGGGGGGCGAGGAGGGTGACGCAGAGGAAGTGAGTATTCGCAATGCTGCTGGTGGTGGTCTTGTTGGTGGCGATGGTGTTGATGGTGACGGTGTTGATGGCGAGTCATCAGCCCAGTCACATAAGTCTGATATGGATGAACAAGACAAATGGAGTAGAAAAGAGTCCCGTACGTAAAGTTTCAAAAATCGATGGCAGTAGCAGCTCATGGATCTGCGCTGGAATTGTGGAGGGTGATGATTAATTCTAGGAGTCTCCTGTAGGAAACAAGGTGATTCTTTATCCATACCTCCCTTCCAAACGCAGAATCGGACAGGCAGAGTCGGACAGGCAGAGTTGGACAGGCAGAGTCGGACAGGCAGAGTCGGACAGGCAGAGTCGGACAGGCAGAGTCGGACAGGCAGAGTCGGACAGGCAGAGTCGGACAGGCAGAGTCGGACAGGCAGAGTCGGACAGGCAGAGTCGGACAGGCAGATTCGGACAGGCCGATTCGGACAGGCCGACTCGGACAGGCCGACTTTGACAGGCCGACTCGGACAGACCGACTCGGACCGGCCGACTCGGACAGGATGTTGCAGTCGTTATGATCATTAATTTACTGGTATCCGCTTGCATAACTTTAATGTATTTTTATTGTTGTAATGACTTGTAATTGCTAATGTGCATATGGTACTTCGGGGTAACCCCTTTGGTATTATCTAAGGATGATAAACGATACATTATTAAATTGATTGCCCATAGCAGTGTAGCTACGTACTATAGCAAATTATCTTCGTCACATTGGGTACTTGATGCAGTAAACTATTTTCGGAATTACTTTCTTTATGAAAGTCCAGCTCGGACTGAATGCACGAATTACCGTAATTCATGCACTCAGTCTTTCAGTATCATAATATTTTTTAGCGCTAATTTTGATGGTCAAAATTAGCTCCACAGAGATTTAGTGGCCGTCCCATCTATGATAGTACGACTCTCATTAAATCGATGTATCGGAAAGGGTGTTCAACATCAATCCGCATTTCATCATCATTCATCATTCATTGTATCTGAAAAGTAATTGACGGCGAGGGCGCGGGGACCTGCCGTCTACTACGTTTCAAATAATGATTGTAAGAAGTGATGCTGCCCCGTACTAGACGGCAAAGGATTTATAAAAAGATGCAGGCCCCAGCCGTCTGAGACGGGACAGCAAACTGTTGTCGAAAAATAATATGAAATTTTTTTAAATTTTCTTGCCCCGAAATGGTATCGGCAATACATCAAAATTTCATCATTACCTGCAGAATTTTAACATTGTATAGTGGCTGTGAGTAAGAGCATGACACGACCACTGCATTATTTCGAAATTCAAAGAGTATTATGATATAATATTCTCAAACACACTATCTGGCGGACTCTGCTCGGATCCGATCGAGTCGTCATCTTCGCTTAAAATTATTACATTTTGATAGGAGTTTATATTGTGCTCGCGTTGAAGAAAGGCAGGGTGCTTCGTTGGTAACCTAGATTTCGTGAAAAATTCCAGAGCTATATGGCTGCATCTCAATCTTGCCCTTATTTAAGAGACATCACTCTTGTTGCTGCCGGCAGAACCTGCGCCTTGATGGGGGCATACGGCTGCATCTCTCCATCGATATCGATGATGCCGTTCTCTGACAACCGTGGCTCTAACACATACTCCGTGCACTTATACTCAGATACAGCAGGGTGCTGCACATGCTTACCAGTGTCCGCAGCAAGCATGAGGCTGAGCAGTGCTACCCGTGAAACTTCCTGCACGACATAGATGGTGAACAGTCCATCATCTAGCTCCACACCCGGGCCGGAGTAGACGGATGCTGAGGAGTGAGATGTCTGAACCACCCACACCATTGTAAACTTACCTTCCAATGTTATCCAACCATTATCAGAAGAAAACTCATCGACAGAGGTAGTTATACAATCAGCTTCTGGATCAGTGTGGATACCACCACTGTGAAAATTATTATGTCCTGGAG
>CAXIWF010001011.1:0-89000 GCA_964036045.1 Eutreptiella sp. 'Long Island Sound 2002'
GTTTCCGAGAATTTTCCGAGAATTTTCCGAGAATTTTCCGAGAATTTTCCGAGAAGTTTCCGAGAATTTTCCGAGAATTTTCCGAGAATTTTCCGAGAATTTTCCGTCAATTTTGCGAGAATTTTCCGAGAATTTTCCGAGAATTTTCCGAGAATTTTCCGAGAATTTTCCGAGAATTTTCCGAGAATTTTCCGAGAATTTTGCGAGAATTTTCCGACAACTTTCTGAGAATTTTCCGAGATTTTCCGGAGAATTTTCCGAGAATTTTCCGAGAATTTTCCGAGAATTTTGCGAGAATTTTCCGACAACTTTCTGAGAATTTTCCGAGAATTTTCCGAGAATTTTCCGAGAATTTTCCGAGAATTTTCCGAGAATTTTCCGAGAATTTTCTGAGAATTTTCCGAGAATTTTCCGAGAATTTTCCGTCAATTTTCCGAAAATTTTGCGAGAATTTTCCGAGAATTTTCCGAGAATTTTCCGAGAATTTTCCGAGAATTTTCCGAGAATTTTCTGAGAATTTCCGAGAATTTTCCGAGAATTTTGCAAGAATTTTCCGAGAATTTTCCGAGAATTTTCCGAGAATTTTCCGAGAATTTTCCGAGAATTTTCCGAGAATTTTCCGAGAATTTTCCGAGAATTTTCCGAGAATTTTCCCGAGAATTTTCCGAGAATTTTCCGAGAATTTTCCGAGAATTTTCCGAGAATTTTCCGAGAATTTTCGAGAATTTTCCGAGAATTTTCCGAGAATTTTCCGAGAATTTTCTGAGAATTTTCCGAGAATTTTCCGAGAATTTTGCAAGAATTTTCCGAGAATTTTCCGAGAATTTTCCGAGAATTTTCCGAGAATTTTCCGAGAATTTTCCGAGAATTTTCCGAGAATTTTCCGAGAATTTTCCGAGAATTTTCCCGAGAATTTTCCGAGAATTTTCCGAGAATTTTCCGAGAATTTTCCGAGAATTTTCCGAGAATTTTCCGAGAATTTTCCGAGAATTTTCCGAGAATTTTCCGAGAATTTTCTGAGAATTTTCTGAGAATTTTCCGAGAATTTTCCGGGAATTTTCCGAGGATTTTCTGAGAATTTTCCGAGAATTTTCCGAGAATTTTGCGAGAATTTTGGGAGAATTTTCCGAGAATTTTCCGAGAATTTTCCGAGAATTTTCCGAGAATTTTCCGAGAATTTTCCGAGAATTTTCCGAGAATTTTCCGAGATTTTCCCGAGAATTTTCCGTCAATTTTCCGAGAATTTTCCGTCAATTTTCCGAGAATTTTCCGAGAATTTTCCGAGAATTTTCTGAGAATTTTCTGAGAATTTTCCGAGAATTTTCCGAGAATTTTCCGAGAATTTTCCGAGAATTTTCCGAGAATTTTCCGAGAATTTTCCGAGAATTTTCCGAGAACTTTCCGAGAATTTTCCGAGAATTTTCCGAGAATTTTCCGAGAATTTTCCGAGAATTTTCTGAGAATTTTCCGAGAATTTTCCGAGAATTTTCCGAGAATTTTCCCGAGAAGTTTCCGAGAATTTTCCGAGAATTTTCCGAGAATTTTCCGAGAATTTTCCGAGAATTTTCCGAGAATTTTCCGAGAATTTTCCGTCAACTTTCCGAGAATTTTCCGAGAATTTTCCGAGATTTTTCCGAGAATTTTCCAGGAATTTTCCGAGAATTTTCTGAGAAGTTTCCGAGAATTTTCCGAGAATTTTCCGAGAATTTTCCGAGAAGTTTCCGAGAATTTTCCGAGAATTTTCCGAGAATTTTCCGAGAATTTTCCGTCAATTTTGCGAGAATTTTCCGAGAATTTTCCGAGAATTTTCCGAGAATTTTCCGAGAATTTTCCGAGAATTTTGCGAGAATTTTCGGACAACTTTCTGAGAATTTTCCGAGATTTTCCGGAGAATTTTCCGAGAATTCTCCGAGAATTTTCCGAGAATTTTCCGAGAATTTTCCGAGAATTTTCCGAGAATTTTCTGAGAATTTTCCGAGAATTTTCCGAGAATTTTCCGTCAATTTTCCGAGAATTTTCCGAGAATTTTCCGAGAATTTTCCGAGAATTTTCCGAGAATTTTCCGAGAATTTTCCGAGAATTTTCCGACAATTTTCTGAGAATTTTCTGAGAATTTTCCGAGAATTTTCCGAGAATTTTCCGAGAATTTTCTCAGAATTTTCCGAGAATTTTCCGAGAATTTTGCGAGAATTTTCCGAGAATTTTCCGAGAATTTTCCGAGAATTTTCCGAGAAGTTTCTGAGAATTTTCCGAGAATTTTCCGAGAATTTTCTGAGAATTTTCCGAGAATTTTCCGTCAATTTTCCGAGAATTTTCCGAGATTTTCCCGAGAATTTTCTGAGAATTTTCCGAGAATTTTCCGAGAATTTTCCGAGAATTTTCCGAGAATTTTCCGAGAATTTTCGGACAACTTTCTGAGAATTTTCCGAGATTTTCCGGAGAATTTTCCGAGAATTCTCCGAGAATTTTCCGAGAATTTTCCGAGAATTTTCCGAGAATTTTCCGAGAATTTTCTGAGAATTTTCCGAGAATTTTCCGAGAATTTTCCGTCAATTTTCCGAGAATTTTCCGAGAATTTTCCGAGAATTTTCCGAGAATTTTCCGAGAATTTTCCGAGAATTTGCCGAGAATTTTCCGAGAATTTTCTGAGAATTTTCTGAGAATTTTCCGAGAATTTTCCGAGAATTTTCCGAGAATTTTCTCAGAATTTTCCGAGAATTTTCCGAGAATTTTGCGAGAATTTTCCGAGAATTTTCCGAGAATTTTCCGAGAATTTTCCGAGAATTTTCCGACAATCTTCCGAGAATTTTCCGAGAATTTTCCGAGAATTTTCTGAGAATTTTCCGAGAATTTTCCGAGAATTTTCTGAGAATTTTCCGAGAATTTTCCGTCAATTTTCCGAGATTTTTCCGAGATTTTCCCGAGAATTTTCCGAGAATTTTCCGAGAATTTTCCGAGAATTTTCCGAGAATTTTCCGAGAATTTTCCGAGAATTTTCCGAGAATTTTCCGAGAATTTTCCGGCAACTTTCCGAGAATTTTCCGAGAATTTTCCGAGATTTTTCCGAGAATTTTCCAGGAATTTTCCGAGAATTTTCTGAGAAGTTTCCGAGAATTTTCCGAGAATTTTCCGAGAATTTTCCGAGAATTTTCCGAGAAGTTTCCGAGAATTTTCCGAGAATTTTCCGAGAATTTTCCGAGAATTTTCCGTCAATTTTGCGAGAATTTTCCGAGAATTTTCCGAGAATTTTCCGAGAATTTTCCGAGAATTTTCCGAGAATTTTCCGAGAATTTTCCGAGAATTTTGCGAGAATTTTCCGACAACTTTCTGAGAATTTTCCGAGATTTTCCGGAGAATTTTCCGAGAATTCTCCGAGAATTTTCCGAGAATTTTCCGAGAATTTTCCGAGAATTTTCCGAGAATTTTCTGAGAATTTTCCGAGAATTTTCCGAGAATTTTCCGTCAATTTTCCGAAAATTTTGCGAGAATTTTCCGAGAATTTTCCGAGAATTTTCCGAGAATTTTCCGAGAATTTTCCGAGAATTTTCCGAGAATTTTCCGAGAATTTTCCGAGAATTTTCCGAGAATTTTCCGAGAATTTTCTGAGAATTTTCCGAGAATTTTCCGAGAATTTTGCAAGAATTTTCCGAGAATTTTCCGAGAATTTTCCGAGAATTTTCCGAGAATTTTCCGAGAATTTTCCGAGAATTTTCCGAGAATTTTCCGAGAATTTTCCGAGAATTTTCCCGAGAATTTTCCGAGAATTTTCCGAGGATTTTCCGAGAATTTTCCGAGAATTTTCCGAGAATTTTCCGAGAATTTTCCGAGAATTTTCCGAGAATTTTCCGAGAATTTTCCGAGAATTTTCCGAGAATTTTCCGAGAATTTTCTGAGAATTTTCTGAGAATTTTCCGAGAATTTTCCGAGAATTTTCCGAGAATTTTCTCAGAATTTTCCGAGAATTTTCCGAGAATTTTGCGAGAATTTTCCGAGAATTTTCCGAGAATTTTCCGAGAATTTTCCGAGAATTTTCCGACAATCTTCCGAGAATTTTCCGAGAATTTTCCGAGAATTTTCTGAGAATTTTCCGAGAATTTTCCGAGAATTTTCTGAGAATTTTCCGAGAATTTTCCGTCAATTTTCGGAGAATTTTCCGAGATTTTCCCGAGAATTTTCCGAGAATTTTCCGAGAATTTTCCGAGAATTTTCCGAGAATTTTCCGAGAATTTTCCGAGAATTTTCCGAGAATTTTCCGAGAATTTTCCGGCAACTTTCCGAGAATTTTCCGAGAATTTTCCGAGATTTTTCCGAGAATTTTCCAGGAATTTTCCGAGAATTTTCTGAGAAGTTTCCGAGAATTTTCCGAGAATTTTCCGAGAATTTTCCGAGAATTTTCCGAGAAGTTTCCGAGAATTTTCCGAGAATTTTCCGAGAATTTTCCGAGAATTTTCCGTCAATTTTGCGAGAATTTTCCGAGAATTTTCCGAGAATTTTCCGAGAATTTTCCGAGAATTTTCCGAGAATTTTCCGAGAATTTTCCGAGAATTTTGCGAGAATTTTCCGACAACTTTCTGAGAATTTTCCGAGATTTTCCGGAGAATTTTCCGAGAATTCTCCGAGAATTTTCCGAGAATTTTCCGAGAATTTTCCGAGAATTTTCCGAGAATTTTCTGAGAATTTTCCGAGAATTTTCCGAGAATTTTTCCGTCAATTTTCCGAAAATTTTGCGAGAATTTTCTGAGAATTTTCCAAGAATTTTCCGAGAATTTTCCGAGAATTGTCCGAGAATTTTCCGAGAATTTTCCGAGAATTTTCCGAGAATTTTCCGAGAATTTTCTGAGAATTTTCCGAGAATTTTCCGAGAATTTTGCAAGAATTTTCCGAGAATTTTCCGAGAATTTTCCGAGAATTTTCCGAGAATTTTCCGAGAATTTTCCGAGAATTTTCCGAGAATTTTCCGAGAATTTTCCGAGAATTTTCCCGAGAATTTTCCGAGAATTTTGCGAGGATTTTCCGAGAATTTTCCGAGAATTTTCCGAGAATTTTCCGAGAATTTTCCGAGAATTTTCCGAGAATTTTCCGAGAATTTTCCGAGAATTTTCTGAGAATTTTCTGAGAATTTTCCGAGAATTTTCCGGGAATTTTCCGAGGATTTTCTGAGAATTTTCCGAGAATTTTCCGAGAATTTTGCGAGAATTTTGGGAGAATTTTCCGAGAATTTTCCGAGAATTTTCCGAGAATTTTCCGAGAATTTTCCGAGAATTTTCCGAGAATTTTCCGAGAATTTTCCGAGATTTTCCCGAGAATTTTCCGTCAATTTTCCGAGAATTTTCCGTCAATTTTCCGAGAATTTTCCGAGAATTTTCCGAGAATTTTCTGAGAATTTTCTGAGAATTTTCCGAGAATTTTCCGAGAATTTTCCGAGAATTTTCCGAGAATTTTCCGAGAATTTTCGGAGAATTTTCCGAGAATTTTCCGAGAATTTTCCGAGAATTTTCCGACAATTTTCCGAGAATTTTCCGACAATTTTCCGAGAATTTTCTGAGAATTTTCCGAGAATTTTCCGTCAATTTTCCGAGAATTTTCCGAGAATTTTCCGAGAATTTTCCCAGATTTTTCTGAGAATTTTCTGAGAATTTTCCGAGAATTTTCCGAGAATTTTCCGAGAATTTTCCGAGAATTTTCCGAGAATTTTCCGAGAATTTTCCGAGAATTTTCCGAGATTTTCCCGAGAATTTTCCGTCAATTTTCCGAGAATTTTCCGTCAATTTTCCGAGAATTTTCCGAGAATTTTCCGAGAATTTTCTGAGAATTTTCTGAGAATTTTCCGAGAATTTTCCGAGAATTTTCCGAGAATTTTCCGAGAATTTTCCGAGAATTTTCCGAGAATTTTCCGAGAATTTTCCGAGAATTTTCCGAGAATTTTCCGACAATTTTCCGAGAATTTTCCGAGAATTTTCCGAGAATTTTCCGAGATTTTCCCGAGAATTTTCCGTCAATTTTCCGAGAATTTTCCGTCAATTTTCCGAGAATTTTCCGAGAATTTTCCGAGAATTTTCTGAGAATTTTCTGAGAATTTTCCGAGAATTTTCCGAGAATTTTCCGAGAATTTTCCGAGAATTTTCCGAGAATTTTCCGAGAATTTTCCGAGAATTTTCCGAGAATTTTCCGAGAATTTTCCGAGAATTTTCCGACAATTTTCCGAGAATTTTCCGAGAATTTTCCGAGAATTTTCTGAGAATTTTCCGAGAATTTTCCGTCAATTTTCCGAGAATTTTCCGAGAATTTTCCGAGAATTTTCCCAGATTTTTCTGAGAATTTTCTGAGAATTTTCCGAGAATTTTCCGAGAATTTTCCGAGAATTTTCCGAGAATTTTCCGAGAATTTTCCGAGAATTTTCCGAGAATTTTCTGAGAATTTTCCAAGAATTTTCCGAGAAATTTCCGGGAATTTTCCGAGAATTTTCTGAGAATTTTCTGAGAATTTTCCGAGAATTTTCCGAGAATTTTCCGAGAATTTTCCGAGAATTTTCTGAGAATTTTCCGAGAATTTTCCGAGAATTTTCCGAGAATTTTCCGAGATTTTCCCGAGAATTTTCCGAGAATTTTCCGTCAATTTTCCGAGAATTTTCCGAGAATTTTCCGAGATTTTTCGGAGAATTTTCCAGGAATTTTCCGAGAATTTTCTGAGAAGTTTCCGAGAATTTTCCGAGAATTTTCCAGGAATTTTCCGAGAATTTTCTGAGAAGTTTCCGAGAATTTTCCGAGAATTTTCCGAGAATTTTCCGAGAATTTTCCGAGAAGTTTCCGAGAATTTTCCGAGAATTTTCTGAGAATTTTCCGAGAATTTTCCGAGAATTCTCCGAGAATTTTCCGAGAATTTTCCGAGAATTTTCTGAGAATTTTCTGAGAATTTTCCGAGAATTTTCCGAGAATTTTCCGCGGATTTTCTGAGAATTTTCCGCGAATTTTCCGAGAATTTTCCGAGAATTTTGGGAGAATTTTCCGAGAATTTTCCGAGAATTTTCCGAGAATTTTCCGAGAATTTTCCGAGAATTTTCCGAGAATTTTCCGAGAATTTTCCGAGAATTTTCCGAGAATTTTCCGAGAATTTTCCGAGAATTTTCCGAGAATTTTCCGAGAATTTTCCGAGAATTTTCCGAGAATTTTCCGAGAATTTTCTGAGAATTTTCCGAGAATTTTCCGAGAATTTTCCGAGAATTTTCCGAGAATTTTCCGAGAATTTTCCGAGAATTTTCCAAGAATTTTCCGAGAATTTTCCGAGAATTTTCTGAGAATTTTCCGAGAATTTTCCGTCAATTTTCCGAGAATTTTCCGAGAATTTTCCGAGAATTTTCCGAGAATTTTCTGAGAATTTTCCGAGAATTTTCCGAGAATTTTCCGAGAATTTTCCGAGACTTTTCCGAGAATTTTCTGAGAATTTTCCGAGAATTTTCCGAGAATTTTCCGAGAATTTTCCGAGAATTTTCTGAGAATTTTCTGAGAATTTTCCGAGAATTTTCCGAGAATTTTCCGAGAATTTTCCGAGAATTTTCCGAGAATTTTCCGAGAATTTTCCGAGAATTTTCCGAGAATTTTCCGAGATTTTCCCGAGAATTTTCCGAGAATTTTCCGTCAATTTTCCGTCAATTTTCCGAGAATTTTCCGAGATTTTCCCGAGAATTTTCTGAGAATTTTCCGAGAATTTTCCGAGAATTTTCCGAGAATTTTCCGAGAATTTTCCGAGAATTTTCGGACAACTTTCTGAGAATTTTCCGAGATTTTCCGGAGAATTTTCCGAGAATTCTCCGAGAATTTTCCGAGAATTTTCCGAGAATTTTCCGAGAATTTTCCGAGAATTTTCTGAGAATTTTCCGAGAATTTTCCGAGAATTTTCCGTCAATTTTCCGAGAATTTTCCGAGAATTTTCCGAGAATTTTCCGAGAATTTTCCGAGAATTTTCCGAGAATTTTCCGAGAATTTTCTGAGAATTTTCTGAGAATTTTCCGAGAATTTTCCGAGAATTTTCCGAGAATTTTCTCAGAATTTTCCGAGAATTTTCCGAGAATTTTGCGAGAATTTTCCGAGAATTTTCCGAGAATTTTCCGAGAATTTTCCGAGAATTTTCCGACAATCTTCCGAGAATTTTCCGAGAATTTTCCGAGAATTTTCTGAGAATTTTCCGAGAATTTTCCGAGAATTTTCTGAGAATTTTCCGAGAATTTTCCGTCAATTTTCCGAGATTTTTCCGAGATTTTCCCGAGAATTTTCCGAGAATTTTCCGAGAATTTTCCGAGAATTTTCCGAGAATTTTCCGAGAATTTTCCGAGAATTTTCCGAGAATTTTCCGAGAATTTTCCGGCAACTTTCCGAGAATTTTCCGAGAATTTTCCGAGATTTTTCCGAGAATTTTCCAGGAATTTTCCGAGAATTTTCTGAGAAGTTTCCGAGAATTTTCCGAGAATTTTCCGAGAATTTTCCGAGAATTTTCCGAGAAGTTTCCGAGAATTTTCCGAGAATTTTCCGAGAATTTTCCGAGAATTTTCCGTCAATTTTGCGAGAATTTTCCGAGAATTTTCCGAGAATTTTCCGAGAATTTTCCGAGAATTTTCCGAGAATTTTCCGAGAATTTTCCGAGAATTTTGCGAGAATTTTCCGACAACTTTCTGAGAATTTTCCGAGATTTTCCGGAGAATTTTCCGAGAATTCTCCGAGAATTTTCCGAGAATTTTCCGAGAATTTTCCGAGAATTTTCCGAGAATTTTCTGAGAATTTTCCGAGAATTTTCCGAGAATTTTCCGTCAATTTTCCGAAAATTTTGCGAGAATTTTCCGAGAATTTTCCGAGAATTTTCCGAGAATTTTCCGAGAATTTTCCGAGAATTTTCCGAGAATTTTCCGAGAATTTTCCGAGAATTTTCCGAGAATTTTCCGAGAATTTTCTGAGAATTTTCCGAGAATTTTCCGAGAATTTTGCAAGAATTTTCCGAGAATTTTCCGAGAATTTTCCGAGAATTTTCCGAGAATTTTCCGAGAATTTTCCGAGAATTTTCCGAGAATTTTCCGAGAATTTTCCGAGAATTTTCCCGAGAATTTTCCGAGAATTTTCCGAGGATTTTCCGAGAATTTTCCGAGAATTTTCCGAGAATTTTCCGAGAATTTTCCGAGAATTTTCCGAGAATTTTCCGAGAATTTTCCGAGAATTTTCCGAGAATTTTCCGAGAATTTTCTGAGAATTTTCTGAGAATTTTCCGAGAATTTTCCGAGAATTTTCCGAGAATTTTCTCAGAATTTTCCGAGAATTTTCCGAGAATTTTGCGAGAATTTTCCGAGAATTTTCCGAGAATTTTCCGAGAATTTTCCGAGAATTTTCCGACAATCTTCCGAGAATTTTCCGAGAATTTTCCGAGAATTTTCTGAGAATTTTCCGAGAATTTTCCGAGAATTTTCTGAGAATTTTCCGAGAATTTTCCGTCAATTTTCGGAGAATTTTCCGAGATTTTCCCGAGAATTTTCCGAGAATTTTCCGAGAATTTTCCGAGAATTTTCCGAGAATTTTCCGAGAATTTTCCGAGAATTTTCCGAGAATTTTCCGAGAATTTTCCGGCAACTTTCCGAGAATTTTCCGAGAATTTTCCGAGATTTTTCCGAGAATTTTCCAGGAATTTTCCGAGAATTTTCTGAGAAGTTTCCGAGAATTTTCCGAGAATTTTCCGAGAATTTTCCGAGAATTTTCCGAGAAGTTTCCGAGAATTTTCCGAGAATTTTCCGAGAATTTTCCGAGAATTTTCCGTCAATTTTGCGAGAATTTTCCGAGAATTTTCCGAGAATTTTCCGAGAATTTTCCGAGAATTTTCCGAGAATTTTCCGAGAATTTTCCGAGAATTTTGCGAGAATTTTCCGACAACTTTCTGAGAATTTTCCGAGATTTCCGGAGAATTTTCCGAGAATTCTCCGAGAATTTTCCGAGAATTTTCCGAGAATTTTCCGAGAATTTTCCGAGAATTTTCTGAGAATTTTCCGAGAATTTTCCGAGAATTTTCCGTCAATTTTCCGAAAATTTTGCGAGAATTTTCTGAGAATTTTCCAAGAATTTCCGAGAATTTTCCGAGAATTTTCCGAGAATTTTCCGAGAATTTTCCGAGAATTTTCCGAGAATTTTCCGAGAATTTTCTGAGAATTTTCCGAGAATTTTCCGAGAATTTTGCAAGAATTTTCCGAGAATTTTCCGAGAATTTTCCGAGAATTTTCCGAGAATTTTCCGAGAATTTTCCGAGAATTTTCCGAGAATTTTCCGAGAATTTTCCGAGAATTTTCCCGAGAATTTTCCGAGAATTTTGCGAGGATTTTCCGAGAATTTTCCGAGAATTTTCCGAGAATTTTCCGAGAATTTTCCGAGAATTTTCCGAGAATTTTCCGAGAATTTTCCGAGAATTTTCTGAGAATTTTCTGAGAATTTTCCGAGAATTTTCCGGGAATTTTCCGAGGATTTTCTGAGAATTTTCCGAGAATTTTCCGAGAATTTTGCGAGAATTTTGGGAGAATTTTCCGAGAATTTTCCGAGAATTTTCCGAGAATTTTCCGAGAATTTTCCGAGAATTTTCCGAGAATTTTCCGAGAATTTTCCGAGATTTTCCCGAGAATTTTCCGTCAATTTTCCGAGAATTTTCCGTCAATTTTCCGAGAATTTTCCGAGAATTTTCCGAGAATTTTCTGAGAATTTTCCGAGAATTTTCCGAGAATTTTCCGAGAATTTTCCGAGAATTTTCCGAGAATTTTTCCGAGAATTTTCGGAGAATTTTCCGAGAATTTTCCGAGAATTTTCCGAGAATTTTCCGACAATTTTCCGAGAATTTTCCGACAATTTTCCGAGAATTTTCTGAGAATTTTCCGAGAATTTTCCGTCAATTTTCCGAGAATTTTCCGAGAATTTTCCGAGAATTTTCCCAGATTTTTCTGAGAATTTTCTGAGAATTTTCCGAGAATTTTCCGAGAATTTTCCGAGAATTTTCCGAGAATTTTCCGAGAATTTTCCGAGAATTTTCCGAGAATTTTCCGAGATTTTCCCGAGAATTTTCCGTCAATTTTCCGAGAATTTTCCGTCAATTTTCCGAGAATTTTCCGAGAATTTTCCGAGAATTTTCTGAGAATTTTCTGAGAATTTTCCGAGAATTTTCCGAGAATTTTCCGAGAATTTTCCGAGAATTTTCCGAGAATTTTCCGAGAATTTTCCGAGAATTTTCCGAGAATTTTCCGAGAATTTTCCGACAATTTTCCGAGAATTTTCCGAGAATTTTCCGAGAATTTTCCGAGATTTTCCCGAGAATTTTCCGTCAATTTTCCGAGAATTTTCCGTCAATTTTCCGAGAATTTTCCGAGAATTTTCCGAGAATTTTCTGAGAATTTTCTGAGAATTTTCCGAGAATTTTCCGAGAATTTTCCGAGAATTTTCCGAGAATTTTCCGAGAATTTTCCGAGAATTTTCCGAGAATTTTCCGAGAATTTTCCGAGAATTTTCCGAGAATTTTCCGACAATTTTCCGAGAATTTTCCGAGAATTTTCCGAGAATTTTCTGAGAATTTTCCGAGAATTTTCCGTCAATTTTCCGAGAATTTTCCGAGAATTTTCCGAGAATTTTCCCAGATTTTTCTGAGAATTTTCTGAGAATTTTCCGAGAATTTTCCGAGAATTTTCCGAGAATTTTCCGAGAATTTTCCGAGAATTTTCCGAGAATTTTCCGAGAATTTTCTGAGAATTTTCCAAGAATTTTCCGAGAAATTTCCGGGAATTTTCCGAGAATTTTCTGAGAATTTTCTGAGAATTTTCCGAGAATTTTCCGAGAATTTTCCGAGAATTTTCCGAGAATTTTCTGAGAATTTTCCGAGAATTTTCCGAGAATTTTCCGAGAATTTTCCGAGATTTTCCCGAGAATTTTCCGAGAATTTTCCGTCAATTTTCCGAGAATTTTCCGAGAATTTTCCGAGATTTTTCGGAGAATTTTCCAGGAATTTTCCGAGAATTTTCTGAGAAGTTTCCGAGAATTTTCCGAGAATTTTCCAGGAATTTTCCGAGAATTTTCTGAGAAGTTTCCGAGAATTTTCCGAGAATTTTCCGAGAATTTTCCGAGAATTTTCCGAGAAGTTTCCGAGAATTTTCCGAGAATTTTCTGAGAATTTTCCGAGAATTTTCCGAGAATTCTCCGAGAATTTTCCGAGAATTTTCCGAGAATTTTCTGAGAATTTTCTGAGAATTTTCCGAGAATTTTCCGAGAATTTTCCGCGGATTTTCTGAGAATTTTCCGCGAATTTTCCGAGAATTTTCCGAGAATTTTGGGAGAATTTTCCGAGAATTTTCCGAGAATTTTCCGAGAATTTTCCGAGAATTTTCCGAGAATTTTCCGAGAATTTTCCGAGAATTTTCCGAGAATTTTCCGAGAATTTTCCGAGAATTTTCCGAGAATTTTCCGAGAATTTTCCGAGAATTTTCCGAGAATTTTCCGAGAATTTTCCGAGAATTTTCTGAGAATTTTCCGAGAATTTTCCGAGAATTTTCCGAGAATTTTCCGAGAATTTTCCGAGAATTTTCCGAGAATTTTCCAAGAATTTTCCGAGAATTTTCCGAGAATTTTCTGAGAATTTTCCGAGAATTTTCCGTCAATTTTCCGAGAATTTTCCGAGAATTTTCCGAGAATTTTCCGAGAATTTTCTGAGAATTTTCCGAGAATTTTCCGAGAATTTTCCGAGAATTTTCCGAGACTTTTCCGAGAATTTTCTGAGAATTTTCCGAGAATTTTCCGAGAATTTTCCGAGAATTTTCCGAGAATTTTCTGAGAATTTTCTGAGAATTTTCCGAGAATTTTCCGAGAATTTTCCGAGAATTTTCCGAGAATTTTCCGAGAATTTTCTGAGAATTTTCCGAGAATTTTCCGAGAATTTTCCGAGAATTTTCCGAGATTTTCCCGAGAATTTTCCGAGAATTTTCCGTCAATTTTCCGAGAATTTTCCGAGAATTTTCCGAGATTTTTCCGAGAATTTTCCAGGAATTTTCCGAGAATTTTCTGAGAAGTTTCCGAGAATTTTCCGAGAATTTTCCAGGAATTTTCCGAGAATTTTCTGAGAAGTTTCCGAGAATTTTCCGAGAATTTTCCGAGAATTTTCCGAGAATTTTCCGAGAAGTTTCCGAGAATTTTCCGAGAATTTTCTGAGAATTTTCCGAGAATTTTCCGAGAATTTTCCGAGAATTTTCCGAGAATTTTCCGAGAATTTTCTGAGAATTTTCTGAGAATTTTCCGAGAATTTTCCGAGAATTTTCCGAGGATTTTCTGAGAATTTTCCGCGAATTTTCCGAGAATTTTCCGAGAATTTTGGGAGAATTTTCCGAGAATTTTCCGAGAATTTTCCGAGAATTTTCCGAGAATTTTCCGAGAATTTTCCGAGAATTTTCCGAGAATTTTCCGAGAATTTTCCGAGAATTTTCCGAGAATTTTCCGAGAATTTTCCGAGAATTTTCCGAGAATTTTCCGAGAATTTTCCGAGAATTTTCTGAGAATTTTCCGAGAATTTTCCGAGAATTTTCCGAGAATTTTCTGAGAATTTTCCGAGAATTTTCCGAGAATTTTCCGAGAATTTTCCGAGAATTTTCCGAGAATTTTCCGAGAATTTTCCAAGAATTTTCCGAGAATTTTCCGAGAATTTTCTGGGAATTTTCCGAGAATTTTCCGTCAATTTTCCGAGAATTTTCCGAGAATTTTCCGAGAATTTTCCGAGAATTTTCTGAGAATTTTCCGAGAATTTTCCGAGAATTTTCCGAGAATTTTCCGAGAATTTTCCGAGAATTTTCCCGAGAATTTTCCGAGAATTTTCCGAGGATTTTCCGAGAATTTTCCGAGAATTTTCCGAGATTTTCCCGAGAATTTTCCGAGAATTTTCCGAGAATTTTCCGAGAATTTTCCGAGAATTTTCTGAGAATTTTCTGAGAATTTTCCGAGAATTTTCCGGGAATTTTCCGAGGATTTTCTGAGAATTTTCCGAGAATTTTCCGAGAATTTTCCGAGAATTTTCCGAGAATTTTCCGAGAATTTTCCGAGAATTTTCTGAGAATTTTCCGAGAATTTTCCGAGAATTTTCCGAGAATTTTCCGAGAATTTTCTGAGAATTTTCTGAGAATTTTCCGAGAATTTTCCGAGAATTTTCCGAGAATTTTCCGAGAATTTTCCGAGAATTTTCTGAGAATTTTCCGAGAATTTTCCGAGAATTTTCCGAGAATTTTCCGAGATTTTCCCGAGAATTTTCCGAGAATTTTCCGTCAATTTTCCGAGAATTTTCCGAGAATTTTCCGAGATTTTTCCGAGAATTTTCCAGGAATTTTCCGAGAATTTTCTGAGAAGTTTCCGAGAATTTTCCGAGAATTTTCCAGGAATTTTCCGAGAATTTTCTGAGAAGTTTCCGAGAATTTTCCGAGAATTTTCCGAGAATTTTCCGAGAATTTTCCGAGAAGTTTCCGAGAATTTTCCGAGAATTTTCTGAGAATTTTCCGAGAATTTTCCGAGAATTTTCCGAGAATTTTCCGAGAATTTTCCGAGAATTTTCCGAGAATTTTCCGAGAATTTTCCGAGAATTTTCCGAGAATTTTCCGAGAATTTTCCGAGAATTTTCTGAGAATTTTCCGAGAATTTTCCGGGAATTTTCCGAGAATTTGCCAAGAATTTTCCGTCAATTTTCCGAGAATTTTCCGAGAATTTTCCGAGAATTTTCCGAGAATTTTCTGAGAATTTTCCGAGAATTTTCCGAGAATTTTCCGAGAATTTTCCGAGAATTTTCCGAGAATTTTCTGAGAATTTTCCGAGAATTTTCCGAGAATTTTCCGAGAATTTTCTGAGAATTTTCCGAGAATTTTCCGAGAATTTTCCGAGAATTTTCCGAGAATTTTCCGAGAATTTTCTGAGAATTTTCCGAGAATTTTCCGAGAATTTTCCGAGAATTTTCCGAGAATTTTCCGAGAATTTTCCCGAGAATTTTCCGAGAATTTTGCGAGGATTTTCCGAGAATTTTCCGAGAATTTTCCGAGAATTTTCCGAGAATTTTCCGAGAATTTTCCGAGAATTTTCCGAGAATTTTCCGAGAATTTTCTGAGAATTTTCTGAGAATTTTCCGAGAATTTTCCGGGAATTTTCCGAGGATTTTCTGAGAATTTTCCGAGAATTTTCCGAGAATTTTGCGAGAATTTTGGGAGAATTTTCCGAGAATTTTCCGAGAATTTTCCGAGAATTTTCCGAGAATTTTCCGAGAATTTTCCGAGAATTTTCCGAGAATTTTCCGAGATTTTCCCGAGAATTTTCCGTCAATTTTCCGAGAATTTTCCGTCAATTTTCCGAGAATTTTCCGAGAATTTTCCGAGAATTTTCTGAGAATTTTCTGAGAATTTTCCGAGAATTTTCCGAGAATTTTCCGAGAATTTTCCGAGAATTTTCCGAGAATTTTCGGAGAATTTTCCGAGAATTTTCCGAGAATTTTCCGAGAATTTTCCGACAATTTTCCGAGAATTTTCCGACAATTTTCCGAGAATTTTCTGAGAATTTTCCGAGAATTTTCCGTCAATTTTCCGAGAATTTTCCGAGAATTTTCCGAGAATTTTCCCAGATTTTTCTGAGAATTTTCTGAGAATTTTCCGAGAATTTTCCGAGAATTTTCCGAGAATTTTCCGAGAATTTTCCGAGAATTTTCCGAGAATTTTCCGAGAATTTTCCGAGATTTTCCCGAGAATTTTCCGTCAATTTTCCGAGAATTTTCCGTCAATTTTCCGAGAATTTTCCGAGAATTTTCCGAGAATTTTCTGAGAATTTTCTGAGAATTTTCCGAGAATTTTCCGAGAATTTTCCGAGAATTTTCCGAGAATTTTCCGAGAATTTTCCGAGAATTTTCCGAGAATTTTCCGAGAATTTTCCGAGAATTTTCCGACAATTTTCCGAGAATTTTCCGAGAATTTTCCGAGAATTTTCCGAGATTTTCCCGAGAATTTTCCGTCAATTTTCCGAGAATTTTCCGTCAATTTTCCGAGAATTTTCCGAGAATTTTCCGAGAATTTTCTGAGAATTTTCTGAGAATTTTCCGAGAATTTTCCGAGAATTTTCCGAGAATTTTCCGAGAATTTTCCGAGAATTTTCCGAGAATTTTCCGAGAATTTTCCGAGAATTTTCCGAGAATTTTCCGAGAATTTTCCGACAATTTTCCGAGAATTTTCCGAGAATTTTCCGAGAATTTTCTGAGAATTTTCCGAGAATTTTCCGTCAATTTTCCGAGAATTTTCCGAGAATTTTCCGAGAATTTTCCCAGATTTTTCTGAGAATTTTCTGAGAATTTTCCGAGAATTTTCCGAGAATTTTCCGAGAATTTTCCGAGAATTTTCCGAGAATTTTCCGAGAATTTTCCGAGAATTTTCTGAGAATTTTCCAAGAATTTTCCGAGAAATTTCCGGGAATTTTCCGAGAATTTTCTGAGAATTTTCTGAGAATTTTCCGAGAATTTTCCGAGAATTTTCCGAGAATTTTCCGAGAATTTTCTGAGAATTTTCCGAGAATTTTCCGAGAATTTTCCGAGAATTTTCCGAGATTTTCCCGAGAATTTTCCGAGAATTTTCCGTCAATTTTCCGAGAATTTTCCGAGAATTTTCCGAGATTTTTCGGAGAATTTTCCAGGAATTTTCCGAGAATTTTCTGAGAAGTTTCCGAGAATTTTCCGAGAATTTTCCAGGAATTTTCCGAGAATTTTCTGAGAAGTTTCCGAGAATTTTCCGAGAATTTTCCGAGAATTTTCCGAGAATTTTCCGAGAAGTTTCCGAGAATTTTCCGAGAATTTTCTGAGAATTTTCCGAGAATTTTCCGAGAATTCTCCGAGAATTTTCCGAGAATTTTCCGAGAATTTTCTGAGAATTTTCTGAGAATTTTCCGAGAATTTTCCGAGAATTTTCCGCGGATTTTCTGAGAATTTTCCGCGAATTTTCCGAGAATTTTCCGAGAATTTTGGGAGAATTTTCCGAGAATTTTCCGAGAATTTTCCGAGAATTTTCCGAGAATTTTCCGAGAATTTTCCGAGAATTTTCCGAGAATTTTCCGAGAATTTTCCGAGAATTTTCCGAGAATTTTCCGAGAATTTTCCGAGAATTTTCCGAGAATTTTCCGAGAATTTTCCGAGAATTTTCCGAGAATTTTCTGAGAATTTTCCGAGAATTTTCCGAGAATTTTCCGAGAATTTTCCGAGAATTTTCCGAGAATTTTCCGAGAATTTTCCAAGAATTTTCCGAGAATTTTCCGAGAATTTTCTGAGAATTTTCCGAGAATTTTCCGTCAATTTTCCGAGAATTTTCCGAGAATTTTCCGAGAATTTTCCGAGAATTTTCTGAGAATTTTCCGAGAATTTTCCGAGAATTTTCCGAGAATTTTCCGAGACTTTTCCGAGAATTTTCTGAGAATTTTCCGAGAATTTTCCGAGAATTTTCCGAGAATTTTCCGAGAATTTTCTGAGAATTTTCTGAGAATTTTCCGAGAATTTTCCGAGAATTTTCCGAGAATTTTCCGAGAATTTTCCGAGAATTTTCTGAGAATTTTCCGAGAATTTTCCGAGAATTTTCCGAGAATTTTCCGAGATTTTCCCGAGAATTTTCCGAGAATTTTCCGTCAATTTTCCGTCAATTTTCCGAGAATTTTCCGAGATTTTCCCGAGAATTTTCTGAGAATTTTCCGAGAATTTTCCGAGAATTTTCCGAGAATTTTCCGAGAATTTTCCGAGAATTTTCGGACAACTTTCTGAGAATTTTCCGAGATTTTCCGGAGAATTTTCCGAGAATTCTCCGAGAATTTTCCGAGAATTTTCCGAGAATTTTCCGAGAATTTTCCGAGAATTTTCTGAGAATTTTCCGAGAATTTTCCGAGAATTTTCCGTCAATTTTCCGAGAATTTTCCGAGAATTTTCCGAGAATTTTCCGAGAATTTTCCGAGAATTTTCCGAGAATTTTCCGAGAATTTTCCGAGAATTTTCTGAGAATTTTCTGAGAATTTTCCGAGAATTTTCCGAGAATTTTCCGAGAATTTTCTCAGAATTTTCCGAGAATTTTCCGAGAATTTTGCGAGAATTTTCCGAGAATTTTCCGAGAATTTTCCGAGAATTTTCCGAGAATTTTCCGACAATCTTCCGAGAATTTTCCGAGAATTTTCCGAGAATTTTCTGAGAATTTTCCGAGAATTTTCCGAGAATTTTCTGAGAATTTTCCGAGAATTTTCCGTCAATTTTCCGAGATTTTTCCGAGATTTTCCCGAGAATTTTCCGAGAATTTTCCGAGAATTTTCCGAGAATTTTCCGAGAATTTTCCGAGAATTTTCCGAGAATTTTCCGAGAATTTTCCGAGAATTTTCCGGCAACTTTCCGAGAATTTTCCGAGAATTTTCCGAGATTTTTCCGAGAATTTTCCAGGAATTTTCCGAGAATTTTCTGAGAAGTTTCCGAGAATTTTCCGAGAATTTTCCGAGAATTTTCCGAGAATTTTCCGAGAAGTTTCCGAGAATTTTCCGAGAATTTTCCGAGAATTTTCCGAGAATTTTCCGTCAATTTTGCGAGAATTTTCCGAGAATTTTCCGAGAATTTTCCGAGAATTTTCCGAGAATTTTCCGAGAATTTTCCGAGAATTTTCCGAGAATTTTGCGAGAATTTTCCGACAACTTTCTGAGAATTTTCCGAGATTTTCCGGAGAATTTTCCGAGAATTCTCCGAGAATTTTCCGAGAATTTTCCGAGAATTTTCCGAGAATTTTCCGAGAATTTTCTGAGAATTTTCCGAGAATTTTCCGAGAATTTTCCGAGAATTTTCCGAGAATTTTCCGAGACTTTTCCGAGAATTTTCTGAGAATTTTCCGAGAATTTTCCGAGAATTTTCCGAGAATTTTCCGAGAATTTTCTGAGAATTTTCTGAGAATTTTCCGAGAATTTTCCGAGAATTTTCCGAGAATTTTCCGAGAATTTTCCGAGAATTTTCTGAGAATTTTCCGAGAATTTTCCGAGAATTTTCCGAGAATTTTCCGAGATTTTCCCGAGAATTTTCCGAGAATTTTCCGTCAATTTTCCGAGAATTTTCCGAGAATTTTCCGAGATTTTTCCGAGAATTTTCCAGGAATTTTCCGAGAATTTTCTGAGAAGTTTCCGAGAATTTTCCGAGAATTTTCCAGGAATTTTCCGAGAATTTTCTGAGAAGTTTCCGAGAATTTTCCGAGAATTTTCCGAGAATTTTCCGAGAATTTTCCGAGAAGTTTCCGAGAATTTTCCGAGAATTTTCTGAGAATTTTCCGAGAATTTTCCGAGAATTTTCCGAGAATTTTCCGAGAATTTTCCGAGAATTTTCTGAGAATTTTCTGAGAATTTTCCGAGAATTTTCCGAGAATTTTCCGAGGATTTTCTGAGAATTTTCCGCGAATTTTCCGAGAATTTTCCGAGAATTTTGGGAGAATTTTCCGAGAATTTTCCGAGAATTTTCCGAGAATTTTCCGAGAATTTTCCGAGAATTTTCCGAGAATTTTCCGAGAATTTTCCGAGAATTTTCCGAGAATTTTCCGAGAATTTTCCGAGAATTTTCCGAGAATTTTCCGAGAATTTTCCGAGAATTTTCCGAGAATTTTCTGAGAATTTTCCGAGAATTTTCCGAGAATTTTCCGAGAATTTTCTGAGAATTTTCCGAGAATTTTCCGAGAATTTTCCGAGAATTTTCCGAGAATTTTCCGAGAATTTTCCGAGAATTTTCCAAGAATTTTCCGAGAATTTTCCGAGAATTTTCTGGGAATTTTCCGAGAATTTTCCGTCAATTTTCCGAGAATTTTCCGAGAATTTTCCGAGAATTTTCCGAGAATTTTCTGAGAATTTTCCGAGAATTTTCCGAGAATTTTCCGAGAATTTTCCGAGAATTTTCCGAGAATTTTCCCGAGAATTTTCCGAGAATTTTCCGAGGATTTTCCGAGAATTTTCCGAGAATTTTCCGAGATTTTCCCGAGAATTTTCCGAGAATTTTCCGAGAATTTTCCGAGAATTTTCCGAGAATTTTCTGAGAATTTTCTGAGAATTTTCCGAGAATTTTCCGGGAATTTTCCGAGGATTTTCTGAGAATTTTCCGAGAATTTTCCGAGAATTTTCCGAGAATTTTCCGAGAATTTTCCGAGAATTTTCCGAGAATTTTCTGAGAAT
Organism: Eutreptiella sp. 'Long Island Sound 2002'; assembly: GCA_964036045.1. Lineage (NCBI taxonomy): Eukaryota > Euglenozoa > Euglenophyceae > Eutreptiales > Eutreptiaceae > Eutreptiella > Eutreptiella sp. 'Long Island Sound 2002'. The sequence goes on from CAXIWF010001011.1 coordinate 20,217, forward strand.
TTTCCGAGAATTTTCCGAGAATTTTCCGAGAATTTTCCGAGAATTTTCTGAGAATTTTCTGAGAATTTTCCGAGAATTTTCCGAGAATTTTCCGAGAATTTTCCGAGAATTTTCCGAGAATTTTCTGAGAATTTTCCGAGAATTTTCCGAGAATTTTCCGAGAATTTTCCGAGATTTTCCCGAGAATTTTCCGAGAATTTTCCGTCAATTTTCCGAGAATTTTCCGAGAATTTTCCGAGATTTTTCCGAGAATTTTCCAGGAATTTTCCGAGAATTTTCTGAGAAGTTTCCGAGAATTTTCCGAGAATTTTCCAGGAATTTTCCGAGAATTTTCTGAGAAGTTTCCGAGAATTTTCCGAGAATTTTCCGAGAATTTTCCGAGAATTTTCCGAGAAGTTTCCGAGAATTTTCCGAGAATTTTCTGAGAATTTTCCGAGAATTTTCCGAGAATTTTCCGAGAATTTTCCGAGAATTTTCCGAGAATTTTCCGAGAATTTTCCGAGAATTTTCCGAGAATTTTCCGAGAATTTTCCGAGAATTTTCCGAGAATTTTCTGAGAATTTTCCGAGAATTTTCCGGGAATTTTCCGAGAATTTGCCAAGAATTTTCCGTCAATTTTCCGAGAATTTTCCGAGAATTTTCCGAGAATTTTCCGAGAATTTTCTGAGAATTTTCCGAGAATTTTCCGAGAATTTTCCGAGAATTTTCCGAGAATTTTCCGAGAATTTTCTGAGAATTTTCCGAGAATTTTCCGAGAATTTTCCGAGAATTTTCTGAGAATTTTCCGAGAATTTTCCGAGAATTTTCCGAGAATTTTCCGAGAATTTTCCGAGAATTTTCTGAGAATTTTCCGAGAATTTTCCGAGAATTTTCCGAGAATTTTCCGAGAATTTTCCGAGAATTTTCCCGAGAATTTTCCGAGAATTTTGCGAGGATTTTCCGAGAATTTTCCGAGAATTTTCCGAGAATTTTCCGAGAATTTTCCGAGAATTTTCCGAGAATTTTCCGAGAATTTTCCGAGAATTTTCTGAGAATTTTCTGAGAATTTTCCGAGAATTTTCCGGGAATTTTCCGAGGATTTTCTGAGAATTTTCCGAGAATTTTCCGAGAATTTTGCGAGAATTTTGGGAGAATTTTCCGAGAATTTTCCGAGAATTTTCCGAGAATTTTCCGAGAATTTTCCGAGAATTTTCCGAGAATTTTCCGAGAATTTTCCGAGATTTTCCCGAGAATTTTCCGTCAATTTTCCGAGAATTTTCCGTCAATTTTCCGAGAATTTTCCGAGAATTTTCCGAGAATTTTCTGAGAATTTTCTGAGAATTTTCCGAGAATTTTCCGAGAATTTTCCGAGAATTTTCCGAGAATTTTCCGAGAATTTTCGGAGAATTTTCCGAGAATTTTCCGAGAATTTTCCGAGAATTTTCCGACAATTTTCCGAGAATTTTCCGACAATTTTCCGAGAATTTTCTGAGAATTTTCCGAGAATTTTCCGTCAATTTTCCGAGAATTTTCCGAGAATTTTCCGAGAATTTTCCCAGATTTTTCTGAGAATTTTCTGAGAATTTTCCGAGAATTTTCCGAGAATTTTCCGAGAATTTTCCGAGAATTTTCCGAGAATTTTCCGAGAATTTTCCGAGAATTTTCCGAGATTTTCCCGAGAATTTTCCGTCAATTTTCCGAGAATTTTCCGTCAATTTTCCGAGAATTTTCCGAGAATTTTCCGAGAATTTTCTGAGAATTTTCTGAGAATTTTCCGAGAATTTTCCGAGAATTTTCCGAGAATTTTCCGAGAATTTTCCGAGAATTTTCCGAGAATTTTCCGAGAATTTTCCGAGAATTTTCCGAGAATTTTCCGACAATTTTCCGAGAATTTTCCGAGAATTTTCCGAGAATTTTCCGAGATTTTCCCGAGAATTTTCCGTCAATTTTCCGAGAATTTTCCGTCAATTTTCCGAGAATTTTCCGAGAATTTTCCGAGAATTTTCTGAGAATTTTCTGAGAATTTTCCGAGAATTTTCCGAGAATTTTCCGAGAATTTTCCGAGAATTTTCCGAGAATTTTCCGAGAATTTTCCGAGAATTTTCCGAGAATTTTCCGAGAATTTTCCGAGAATTTTCCGACAATTTTCCGAGAATTTTCCGAGAATTTTCCGAGAATTTTCTGAGAATTTTCCGAGAATTTTCCGTCAATTTTCCGAGAATTTTCCGAGAATTTTCCGAGAATTTTCCCAGATTTTTCTGAGAATTTTCTGAGAATTTTCCGAGAATTTTCCGAGAATTTTCCGAGAATTTTCCGAGAATTTTCCGAGAATTTTCCGAGAATTTTCCGAGAATTTTCTGAGAATTTTCCAAGAATTTTCCGAGAAATTTCCGGGAATTTTCCGAGAATTTTCTGAGAATTTTCTGAGAATTTTCCGAGAATTTTCCGAGAATTTTCCGAGAATTTTCCGAGAATTTTCTGAGAATTTTCCGAGAATTTTCCGAGAATTTTCCGAGAATTTTCCGAGATTTTCCCGAGAATTTTCCGAGAATTTTCCGTCAATTTTCCGAGAATTTTCCGAGAATTTTCCGAGATTTTTCGGAGAATTTTCCAGGAATTTTCCGAGAATTTTCTGAGAAGTTTCCGAGAATTTTCCGAGAATTTTCCAGGAATTTTCCGAGAATTTTCTGAGAAGTTTCCGAGAATTTTCCGAGAATTTTCCGAGAATTTTCCGAGAATTTTCCGAGAAGTTTCCGAGAATTTTCCGAGAATTTTCTGAGAATTTTCCGAGAATTTTCCGAGAATTCTCCGAGAATTTTCCGAGAATTTTCCGAGAATTTTCTGAGAATTTTCTGAGAATTTTCCGAGAATTTTCCGAGAATTTTCCGCGGATTTTCTGAGAATTTTCCGCGAATTTTCCGAGAATTTTCCGAGAATTTTGGGAGAATTTTCCGAGAATTTTCCGAGAATTTTCCGAGAATTTTCCGAGAATTTTCCGAGAATTTTCCGAGAATTTTCCGAGAATTTTCCGAGAATTTTCCGAGAATTTTCCGAGAATTTTCCGAGAATTTTCCGAGAATTTTCCGAGAATTTTCCGAGAATTTTCCGAGAATTTTCCGAGAATTTTCTGAGAATTTTCCGAGAATTTTCCGAGAATTTTCCGAGAATTTTCCGAGAATTTTCCGAGAATTTTCCGAGAATTTTCCAAGAATTTTCCGAGAATTTTCCGAGAATTTTCTGAGAATTTTCCGAGAATTTTCCGTCAATTTTCCGAGAATTTTCCGAGAATTTTCCGAGAATTTTCCGAGAATTTTCTGAGAATTTTCCGAGAATTTTCCGAGAATTTTCCGAGAATTTTCCGAGACTTTTCCGAGAATTTTCTGAGAATTTTCCGAGAATTTTCCGAGAATTTTCCGAGAATTTTCCGAGAATTTTCTGAGAATTTTCTGAGAATTTTCCGAGAATTTTCCGAGAATTTTCCGAGAATTTTCCGAGAATTTTCCGAGAATTTTCTGAGAATTTTCCGAGAATTTTCCGAGAATTTTCCGAGAATTTTCCGAGATTTTCCCGAGAATTTTCCGAGAATTTTCCGTCAATTTTCCGTCAATTTTCCGAGAATTTTCCGAGATTTTCCCGAGAATTTTCTGAGAATTTTCCGAGAATTTTCCGAGAATTTTCCGAGAATTTTCCGAGAATTTTCCGAGAATTTTCGGACAACTTTCTGAGAATTTTCCGAGATTTTCCGGAGAATTTTCCGAGAATTCTCCGAGAATTTTCCGAGAATTTTCCGAGAATTTTCCGAGAATTTTCCGAGAATTTTCTGAGAATTTTCCGAGAATTTTCCGAGAATTTTCCGTCAATTTTCCGAGAATTTTCCGAGAATTTTCCGAGAATTTTCCGAGAATTTTCCGAGAATTTTCCGAGAATTTTCCGAGAATTTTCCGAGAATTTTCTGAGAATTTTCTGAGAATTTTCCGAGAATTTTCCGAGAATTTTCCGAGAATTTTCTCAGAATTTTCCGAGAATTTTCCGAGAATTTTGCGAGAATTTTCCGAGAATTTTCCGAGAATTTTCCGAGAATTTTCCGAGAATTTTCCGACAATCTTCCGAGAATTTTCCGAGAATTTTCCGAGAATTTTCTGAGAATTTTCCGAGAATTTTCCGAGAATTTTCTGAGAATTTTCCGAGAATTTTCCGTCAATTTTCCGAGATTTTTCCGAGATTTTCCCGAGAATTTTCCGAGAATTTTCCGAGAATTTTCCGAGAATTTTCCGAGAATTTTCCGAGAATTTTCCGAGAATTTTCCGAGAATTTTCCGAGAATTTTCCGGCAACTTTCCGAGAATTTTCCGAGAATTTTCCGAGATTTTTCCGAGAATTTTCCAGGAATTTTCCGAGAATTTTCTGAGAAGTTTCCGAGAATTTTCCGAGAATTTTCCGAGAATTTTCCGAGAATTTTCCGAGAAGTTTCCGAGAATTTTCCGAGAATTTTCCGAGAATTTTCCGAGAATTTTCCGTCAATTTTGCGAGAATTTTCCGAGAATTTTCCGAGAATTTTCCGAGAATTTTCCGAGAATTTTCCGAGAATTTTCCGAGAATTTTCCGAGAATTTTGCGAGAATTTTCCGACAACTTTCTGAGAATTTTCCGAGATTTTCCGGAGAATTTTCCGAGAATTCTCCGAGAATTTTCCGAGAATTTTCCGAGAATTTTCCGAGAATTTTCCGAGAATTTTCTGAGAATTTTCCGAGAATTTTCCGAGAATTTTCCGTCAATTTTCCGAAAATTTTGCGAGAATTTTCCGAGAATTTTCCGAGAATTTTCCGAGAATTTTCCGAGAATTTTCCGAGAATTTTCCGAGAATTTTCCGAGAATTTTCCGAGAATTTTCCGAGAATTTTCCGAGAATTTTCTGAGAATTTTCCGAGAATTTTCCGAGAATTTTGCAAGAATTTTCCGAGAATTTTCCGAGAATTTTCCGAGAATTTTCCGAGAATTTTCCGAGAATTTTCCGAGAATTTTCCGAGAATTTTCCGAGAATTTTCCGAGAATTTTCCCGAGAATTTTCCGAGAATTTTCCGAGGATTTTCCGAGAATTTTCCGAGAATTTTCCGAGAATTTTCCGAGAATTTTCCGAGAATTTTCCGAGAATTTTCCGAGAATTTTCCGAGAATTTTCCGAGAATTTTCCGAGAATTTTCTGAGAATTTTCTGAGAATTTTCCGAGAATTTTCCGAGAATTTTCCGAGAATTTTCTCAGAATTTTCCGAGAATTTTCCGAGAATTTTGCGAGAATTTTCCGAGAATTTTCCGAGAATTTTCCGAGAATTTTCCGAGAATTTTCCGACAATCTTCCGAGAATTTTCCGAGAATTTTCCGAGAATTTTCTGAGAATTTTCCGAGAATTTTCCGAGAATTTTCTGAGAATTTTCCGAGAATTTTCCGTCAATTTTCGGAGAATTTTCCGAGATTTTCCCGAGAATTTTCCGAGAATTTTCCGAGAATTTTCCGAGAATTTTCCGAGAATTTTCCGAGAATTTTCCGAGAATTTTCCGAGAATTTTCCGAGAATTTTCCGGCAACTTTCCGAGAATTTTCCGAGAATTTTCCGAGATTTTTCCGAGAATTTTCCAGGAATTTTCCGAGAATTTTCTGAGAAGTTTCCGAGAATTTTCCGAGAATTTTCCGAGAATTTTCCGAGAATTTTCCGAGAAGTTTCCGAGAATTTTCCGAGAATTTTCCGAGAATTTTCCGAGAATTTTCCGTCAATTTTGCGAGAATTTTCCGAGAATTTTCCGAGAATTTTCCGAGAATTTTCCGAGAATTTTCCGAGAATTTTCCGAGAATTTTCCGAGAATTTTGCGAGAATTTTCCGACAACTTTCTGAGAATTTTCCGAGATTTTCCGGAGAATTTTCCGAGAATTCTCCGAGAATTTTCCGAGAATTTTCCGAGAATTTTCCGAGAATTTTCCGAGAATTTTCTGAGAATTTTCCGAGAATTTTCCGAGAATTTTCCGTCAATTTTCCGAAAATTTTGCGAGAATTTTCTGAGAATTTTCCAAGAATTTTCCGAGAATTTTCCGAGAATTTTCCGAGAATTTTCCGAGAATTTTCCGAGAATTTTCCGAGAATTTTCCGAGAATTTTCTGAGAATTTTCCGAGAATTTTCCGAGAATTTTGCAAGAATTTTCCGAGAATTTTCCGAGAATTTTCCGAGAATTTTCCGAGAATTTTCCGAGAATTTTCCGAGAATTTTCCGAGAATTTTCCGAGAATTTTCCGAGAATTTTCCCGAGAATTTTCCGAGAATTTTGCGAGGATTTTCCGAGAATTTTCCGAGAATTTTCCGAGAATTTTCCGAGAATTTTCCGAGAATTTTCCGAGAATTTTCCGAGAATTTTCCGAGAATTTTCTGAGAATTTTCTGAGAATTTTCCGAGAATTTTCCGGGAATTTTCCGAGGATTTTCTGAGAATTTTCCGAGAATTTTCCGAGAATTTTGCGAGAATTTTGGGAGAATTTTCCGAGAATTTTCCGAGAATTTTCCGAGAATTTTCCGAGAATTTTCCGAGAATTTTCCGAGAATTTTCCGAGAATTTTCCGAGATTTTCCCGAGAATTTTCCGTCAATTTTCCGAGAATTTTCCGTCAATTTTCCGAGAATTTTCCGAGAATTTTCCGAGAATTTTCTGAGAATTTTCCGAGAATTTTCCGAGAATTTTCCGAGAATTTTCCGAGAATTTTCCGAGAATTTTCCGAGAATTTTCGGAGAATTTTCCGAGAATTTTCCGAGAATTTTCCGAGAATTTTCCGACAATTTTCCGAGAATTTTCCGACAATTTTCCGAGAATTTTCTGAGAATTTTCCGAGAATTTTCCGTCAATTTTCCGAGAATTTTCCGAGAATTTTCCGAGAATTTTCCCAGATTTTTCTGAGAATTTTCTGAGAATTTTCCGAGAATTTTCCGAGAATTTTCCGAGAATTTTCCGAGAATTTTCCGAGAATTTTCCGAGAATTTTCCGAGAATTTTCCGAGATTTTCCCGAGAATTTTCCGTCAATTTTCCGAGAATTTTCCGTCAATTTTCCGAGAATTTTCCGAGAATTTTCCGAGAATTTTCTGAGAATTTTCTGAGAATTTTCCGAGAATTTTCCGAGAATTTTCCGAGAATTTTCCGAGAATTTTCCGAGAATTTTCCGAGAATTTTCCGAGAATTTTCCGAGAATTTTCCGAGAATTTTCCGACAATTTTCCGAGAATTTTCCGAGAATTTTCCGAGAATTTTCCGAGATTTTCCCGAGAATTTTCCGTCAATTTTCCGAGAATTTTCCGTCAATTTTCCGAGAATTTTCCGAGAATTTTCCGAGAATTTTCTGAGAATTTTCTGAGAATTTTCCGAGAATTTTCCGAGAATTTTCCGAGAATTTTCCGAGAATTTTCCGAGAATTTTCCGAGAATTTTCCGAGAATTTTCCGAGAATTTTCCGAGAATTTTCCGAGAATTTTCCGACAATTTTCCGAGAATTTTCCGAGAATTTTCCGAGAATTTTCTGAGAATTTTCCGAGAATTTTCCGTCAATTTTCCGAGAATTTTCCGAGAATTTTCCGAGAATTTTCCCAGATTTTTCTGAGAATTTTCTGAGAATTTTCCGAGAATTTTCCGAGAATTTTCCGAGAATTTTCCGAGAATTTTCCGAGAATTTTCCGAGAATTTTCCGAGAATTTTCTGAGAATTTTCCAAGAATTTTCCGAGAAATTTCCGGGAATTTTCCGAGAATTTTCTGAGAATTTTCTGAGAATTTTCCGAGAATTTTCCGAGAATTTTCCGAGAATTTTCCGAGAATTTTCTGAGAATTTTCCGAGAATTTTCCGAGAATTTTCCGAGAATTTTCCGAGATTTTCCCGAGAATTTTCCGAGAATTTTCCGTCAATTTTCCGAGAATTTTCCGAGAATTTTCCGAGATTTTTCGGAGAATTTTCCAGGAATTTTCCGAGAATTTTCTGAGAAGTTTCCGAGAATTTTCCGAGAATTTTCCAGGAATTTTCCGAGAATTTTCTGAGAAGTTTCCGAGAATTTTCCGAGAATTTTCCGAGAATTTTCCGAGAATTTTCCGAGAAGTTTCCGAGAATTTTCCGAGAATTTTCTGAGAATTTTCCGAGAATTTTCCGAGAATTCTCCGAGAATTTTCCGAGAATTTTCCGAGAATTTTCTGAGAATTTTCTGAGAATTTTCCGAGAATTTTCCGAGAATTTTCCGCGGATTTTCTGAGAATTTTCCGCGAATTTTCCGCGAATTTTCCGAGAATTTTGGGAGAATTTTCCGAGAATTTTCCGAGAATTTTCCGAGAATTTTCCGAGAATTTTCCGAGAATTTTCCGAGAATTTTCCGAGAATTTTCCGAGAATTTTCCGAGAATTTTCCGAGAATTTTCCGAGAATTTTCCGAGAATTTTCCGAGAATTTTCCGAGAATTTTCCGAGAATTTTCCGAGAATTTTCTGAGAATTTTCCGAGAATTTTCCGAGAATTTTCCGAGAATTTTCCGAGAATTTTCCGAGAATTTTCCGAGAATTTTCCAAGAATTTTCCGAGAATTTTCCGAGAATTTTCTGAGAATTTTCCGAGAATTTTCCGTCAATTTTCCGAGAATTTTCCGAGAATTTTCCGAGAATTTTCCGAGAATTTTCTGAGAATTTTCCGAGAATTTTCCGAGAATTTTCCGAGAATTTTCCGAGACTTTTCCGAGAATTTTCTGAGAATTTTCCGAGAATTTTCCGAGAATTTTCCGAGAATTTTCCGAGAATTTTCTGAGAATTTTCTGAGAATTTTCCGAGAATTTTCCGAGAATTTTCCGAGAATTTTCCGAGAATTTTCCGAGAATTTTCTGAGAATTTTCCGAGAATTTTCCGAGAATTTTCCGAGAATTTTCCGAGATTTTCCCGAGAATTTTCCGAGAATTTTCCGTCAATTTTCCGAGAATTTTCCGAGAATTTTCCGAGATTTTTCCGAGAATTTTCCAGGAATTTTCCGAGAATTTTCTGAGAAGTTTCCGAGAATTTTCCGAGAATTTTCCAGGAATTTTCCGAGAATTTTCTGAGAAGTTTCCGAGAATTTTCCGAGAATTTTCCGAGAATTTTCCGAGAATTTTCCGAGAAGTTTCCGAGAATTTTCCGAGAATTTTCTGAGAATTTTCCGAGAATTTTCCGAGAATTTTCCGAGAATTTTCCGAGAATTTTCCGAGAATTTTCTGAGAATTTTCTGAGAATTTTCCGAGAATTTTCCGAGAATTTTCCGAGGATTTTCTGAGAATTTTCCGCGAATTTTCCGAGAATTTTCCGAGAATTTTGGGAGAATTTTCCGAGAATTTTCCGAGAATTTTCCGAGAATTTTCCGAGAATTTTCCGAGAATTTTCCGAGAATTTTCCGAGAATTTTCCGAGAATTTTCCGAGAATTTTCCGAGAATTTTCCGAGAATTTTCCGAGAATTTTCCGAGAATTTTCCGAGAATTTTCCGAGAATTTTCTGAGAATTTTCCGAGAATTTTCCGAGAATTTTCCGAGAATTTTCTGAGAATTTTCCGAGAATTTTCCGAGAATTTTCCGAGAATTTTCCGAGAATTTTCCGAGAATTTTCCGAGAATTTTCCAAGAATTTTCCGAGAATTTTCCGAGAATTTTCTGGGAATTTTCCGAGAATTTTCCGTCAATTTTCCGAGAATTTTCCGAGAATTTTCCGAGAATTTTCCGAGAATTTTCTGAGAATTTTCCGAGAATTTTCCGAGAATTTTCCGAGAATTTTCCGAGAATTTTCCGAGAATTTTCCCGAGAATTTTCCGAGAATTTTCCGAGGATTTTCCGAGAATTTTCCGAGAATTTTCCGAGATTTTCCCGAGAATTTTCCGAGAATTTTCCGAGAATTTTCCGAGAATTTTCCGAGAATTTTCTGAGAATTTTCTGAGAATTTTCCGAGAATTTTCCGGGAATTTTCCGAGGATTTTCTGAGAATTTTCCGAGAATTTTCCGAGAATTTTCCGAGAATTTTCCGAGAATTTTCCGAGAATTTTCCGAGAATTTTCTGAGAATTTTCCGAGAATTTTCCGAGAATTTTCCGAGAATTTTCCGAGAATTTTCTGAGAATTTTCTGAGAATTTTCCGAGAATTTTCCGAGAATTTTCCGAGAATTTTCCGAGAATTTTCCGAGAATTTTCTGAGAATTTTCCGAGAATTTTCCGAGAATTTTCCGAGAATTTTCCGAGATTTTCCCGAGAATTTTCCGAGAATTTTCCGTCAATTTTCCGAGAATTTTCCGAGAATTTTCCGAGATTTTTCCGAGAATTTTCCAGGAATTTTCCGAGAATTTTCTGAGAAGTTTCCGAGAATTTTCCGAGAATTTTCCAGGAATTTTCCGAGAATTTTCTGAGAAGTTTCCGAGAATTTTCCGAGAATTTTCCGAGAATTTTCCGAGAATTTTCCGAGAAGTTTCCGAGAATTTTCCGAGAATTTTCTGAGAATTTTCCGAGAATTTTCCGAGAATTTTCCGAGAATTTTCCGAGAATTTTCCGAGAATTTTCCGAGAATTTTCCGAGAATTTTCCGAGAATTTTCCGAGAATTTTCCGAGAATTTTCCGAGAATTTTCTGAGAATTTTCCGAGAATTTTCCGGGAATTTTCCGAGAATTTGCCAAGAATTTTCCGTCAATTTTCCGAGAATTTTCCGAGAATTTTCCGAGAATTTTCCGAGAATTTTCTGAGAATTTTCCGAGAATTTTCCGAGAATTTTCCGAGAATTTTCCGAGAATTTTCCGAGAATTTTCTGAGAATTTTCCGAGAATTTTCCGAGAATTTTCCGAGAATTTTCTGAGAATTTTCCGAGAATTTTCTGAGAATTTTCCGAGAATTTTCCGAGAATTTTCCGAGAATTTTCCGAGAATTTTCCAAGAATTTTCCGAGAATTTTCCGAGAATTTTCTGAGAATTTTCCGAGAATTTTCCGTCAATTTTCCGAGAATTTTCCGAGAATTTTCCGAGAATTTTCCGAGAATTTTCTGAGAATTTTCCGAGAATTTTCCGAGAATTTTCCGAGAATTTTCCGAGAATTTTCCGAGAATTTTCCGAGAATTTTCCGAGAATTTTCCGAGAATTTTCCGAGAATTTTCCGAGAATTTTCCGAGATTTTCCCGAGAATTTTCCGAGAATTTTCCGAGAATTTTCCGAGAATTTTCCGAGAATTTTCCGAGAATTTTCCGTCAATTTTCCGAGAATTTTCCGAGAATTTTCCGAGAATTTTCCGTCAATTTTCCGAGAATTTTCCGAGAATTTTCCGAGAATTTTCTGAGAAGTTTCCGAGAATTTTCCGAGAATTTTCCAGGAATTTTCCGAGAATTTTCTGAGAAGTTTCCGAGAATTTTCCGAGAATTTTCCGAGAATTTTCCGAGAATTTTCCGAGAAGTTTCCGAGAATTTTCCGAGAATTTTCTGAGAATTTTCCGAGAATTTTCCGAGAATTTTCCGAGAATTTTCCGAGAATTTTCCGAGAATTTTCCGAGAATTTTCCGAGAATTTTCCGAGAATTTTCCGAGAATTTTCCGAGAATTTTCTGAGAATTTTCCGAGAATTTTCCGGGAATTTTCCGAGAATTTGCCAAGAATTTTCCGTCAATTTTCCGAGAATTTTCCGAGAATTTTCCGAGAATTTTCCGAGAATTTTCTGAGAATTTTCCGAGAATTTTCCGAGAATTTTCCGAGAATTTTCCGAGAATTTTCCGAGAATTTTCCGAGAATTTTCTGAGAATTTTCCGAGAATTTTCCGAGAATTTTCCGAGAATTTTCTGAGAATTTTCCGAGAATTTTCTGAGAATTTTCCGAGAATTTTCGGAGAATTTTCCGAGAATTTTCCGAGAATTTTCCAAGAATTTTCCGAGAATTTTCCGAGAATTTTCTGAGAATTTTCCGAGAATTTTCCGTCAATTTTCCGAGAATTTTCCGAGAATTTTCCGAGAATTTTCCGAGAATTTTCTGAGAATTTTCCGAGAATTTTCCGAGTATTTTCCGAGAATTTTCCGAGAATTTTCCGAGAATTTTCCGAGAATTTTCCGAGAATTTTCCGAGAATTTTCCGAGAATTTTCCGAGAATTTTCCGAGATTTTCCCGAGAATTTTCCGAGAATTTTCCGAGAATTTTCCGAGAATTTTCCGAGAATTTTCCGAGAATTTTCCGTCAATTTTCCGAGAATTTTCCGAGAATTTTCCGAGAATTTTCCGTCAATTTTCCGAGAATTTTCCGAGAATTTTCCGTCAATTTTCCGAGAATTTTCCGAGAATTTTCCGTCAATTTTCCGAGAATTTTCCGAGAATTTTCCGAGAATTTTCCGGGAATTTTCCGAGAATTTTCTGAGAATTTTCCGAGAATTTTCCGAGAATTTTCCGAGATTTTCCCGAGAATTTTCCGAGAATTTTCCGAGAATTTTCCGAGAATTTTCAGATAATTTTCTGAGAATTTTCCGAGAATTTTCTGAGAATTTTCCGAGAATTTTCCGAGAATTTTCCGAGAATTTTCCGAGAATTTTCCGAGAATTTTCCGAGAATTTTCCGAGAATTTTCCGAGAATTTTCCGAGATTTTCTGAGAATTTTCCGAGAATTTTCCGGGAATTTTCCGAGAATTTGCCAAGAATTTTCCGTCAATTTTCCGAGAATTTTCCGAGAATTTTCCGAGAATTTTCCGAGAATTTTCTGAGAATTTTCCGAGAATTTTCCGAGAATTTTCCGAGAATTTTCCGAGAATTTTCCGAGAATTTTCCGAGAATTTTCCGAGAATTTTCTGAGAATTTTCCGAGAATTTTCCGAGAATTTTCCGAGAATTTTCCGAGAATTTTCCGAGAATTTTCCGAGAATTTTCCGAGAATTTTCCGAGAATTTTCCCGAGAATTTTCCGAGAATTTTCCGAGGATTTTCCGAGAATTTTCCGAGAATTTTCCGAGAATTTTCCGAGAATTTTCCGAGAATTTTCCGAGAATTTTCCGAGAATTTTCCGAGAATTTTCCGAGAATTTTCCGAGAATTTTCTGAGAATTTTCTGAGAATTTTCCGAGAATTTTCCGAGAATTTTCCGAGAATTTTCTCAGAATTTTCCGAGAATTTTCCGAGAATTTTGCGAGAATTTTCCGAGAATTTTCCGAGAATTTTCCGAGAATTTTCCGAGAATTTTCCGACAATCTTCCGAGAATTTTCCGAGAATTTTCCGAGAATTTTCCGAGAATTTTCTGAGAATTTTCCGAGAATTATCCGTCAATTTTCCGAGAATTTTCCGAGATTTTCCCGAGAATTTTCCGAGAATTTTCCGAGAATTTTCCGAGAATTTTCCGAGAATTTTCCGAGAATTTTCCGAGAATTTTCCGAGAATTTTCCGAGAATTTTCCGGCAACTTTCCGAGAATTTTCCGAGAATTTTCCGACATTTTTCCGAGAATTTTCCAGGAATTTTCCGAGAATTTTCTGAGAAGTTTCCGAGAATTTTCCGAGAATTTTCCGAGAATTTTCCGAGAATTTTCCGAGAAGTTTCCGAGAATTTTCCGAGAATTTTCCGAGAATTTTCCGAGAATTTTCCGTCAATTTTGCGAGAATTTTCCGAGAATTTTCCGAGAATTTTCCGAGAATTTTCCGAGAATTTTCCGAGAATTTTCCGAGAATTTTGCGAGAATTTTCCGACAACTTTCTGAGAATTTTCTCGAGATTTTCCGGAGAATTTTCCGAGAATTCTCCGAGAATTTTCCGAGAATTTTCCGAGAATTTTCCGAGAATTTTCCGAGAATTTTCTGAGAATTTTCCGAGAATTTTCCGAGAATTTTCCGTCAATTTTCCGAAAATTTTGCGAGAATTTTCCGAGAATTTTCCGAGAATTTTCCGAGAATTTTCCGAGAATTTTCCGAGAATTTTCCGAGAATTTTCCGAGAATTTTCCGAGAATTTTCCGAGAATTTTCTGAGAATTTTCCGAGAATTTTCCGAGAATTTTGCAAGAATTTTCCGAGAATTTTCCGAGAATTTTCCGAGAATTTTCCGAGAATTTTCCGAGAATTTTCCGAGAATTTTCCGAGAATTTTCCGAGAATTTTCCGAGAATTTTCCCGAGAATTTTCCGAGAATTTTCCGAGGATTTTCCGAGAATTTTCCGAGAATTTTCCGAGAATTTTCCGAGAATTTTCCGAGAATTTTCCGAGAATTTTCCGAGAATTTTCCGAGAATTTTCTGAGAATTTTCTGAGAATTTTCCGAGAATTTTCCGAGAATTTTCCGAGGATTTTCTGAGAATTTTCCGAGAATTTTCCGAGAATTTTGCGAGAATTTTGGGAGAATTTTCCGAGAATTTTCCGAGAATTTTCCGAGAATTTTCCGAGAATTTTCCGAGAATTTTCCGAGAATTTTCCGAGAATTTTCCGAGATTTTCCCGAGAATTTTCCGTCAATTTTCGGAGAATTTTCCGTCAATTTTCCGAGAATTTTCCGAGAATTTTCCGAGAATTTTCTGAGAATTTTCTGAGAATTTTCCGAGAATTTTCCGAGAATTTTCCGAGAATTTTCCGAGAATTTTCCGAGAATTTTCCGAGAATTTTCCGAGAATTTTCCGAGAATTTTCCGAGAATTTTCCGACAATTTTCCGAGAATTTTCCGAGAATTTTCCGAGAATTTTCTGAGAATTTTCCGAGAATTTTCCGTCAATTTTCCGAGAATTTTCCGAGAATTTTCCGAGAATTTTCCCAGATTTTTCTGAGAATTTTCTGAGAATTTTCCGAGAATTTTCCGAGAATTTTCCGAGAATTTTCCGAGAATTTTCCGAGAATTTTGCGAGAATTTTGGGAGAATTTTCCGAGAATTTTCCGAGAATTTTCCGAGAATTTTCCGAGAATTTTCCGAGAATTTTCCGAGAATTTTCCGAGATTTTCCCGAGAATTTTCCGTCAATTTTCCGAGAATTTTCCGTCAATTTTCGGAGAATTTTCCGAGAATTTTCCGAGAATTTTCTGAGAATTTTCTGAGAATTTTCCGAGAATTTTCCGAGAATTTTCCGAGAATTTTCCGAGAATTTTCCGAGAATTTTCCGAGAATTTTCCGAGAATTTTCCGAGAATTTTCCGAGAATTTTCCGACAATTTTCCGAGAATTTTCCGAGAATTTTCCGAGAATTTTCTGAGAATTTTCCGAGAATTTTCCGTCAATTTTCCGAGAATTTTCCGAGAATTTTCCGAGAATTTTCCCAGATTTTTCTGAGAATTTTCTGAGAATTTTCCGAGAATTTTCCGAGAATTTTCCGAGAATTTTCCGAGAATTTTCCGAGAAGTTTCCGAGAATTTTCCGAGAATTTTCTGAGAATTTTCCGAGAATTTTCCGAGAATTTTCCGAGAATTTTCCGAGAATTTTCCGAGAATTTTCTGAGAATTTTCTGAGAATTTTCCGAGAATTTTCCGAGAATTTTCCGCGGATTTTCTGAGAATTTTCCGCGAATTTTCCGAGAATTTTCCGAGAATTTTGGGAGAATTTTCCGAGAATTTTCCGAGAATTTTCCGAGAATTTTCCGAGAATTTTCCGAGAATTTTCCGAGAATTTTCCGAGAATTTTCCGAGAATTTGCCGAGAATTTTCCGAGAATTTTCCGAGAATTTTCCGAGAATTTTCCGAGAATTTTCCGAGAATTTTCTGAGAATTTTCCGAGAATTTTCCGAGAATTTTCCGAGAATTTTCTGAGAATTTTCCGAGAATTTTCCGAGAATTTTCCGAGAATTTTCCGAGAATTTTCCGAGAATTTTCCGAGAATTTTCCAAGAATTTTCCGAGAATTTTCCGAGAATTTTCTGAGAATTTTCCGAGAATTTTCCGTCAATTTTCCGAGAATTTTCCGAGAATTTTCCGAGAATTTTCCGAGAATTTTCTGAGAATTTTCCGAGAATTTTCCGAGAATTTTCCGAGAATTTTCCGAGAATTTTCCGAGAATTTTCTGAGAATTTTCCGAGAATTTTCCGAGAATTTTCCGAGAATTTTCCGAGAATTTTCTGAGAATTTTCTGAGAATTTTCCGAGAATTTTCCGAGAATTTTCCGAGGATTTTCCGAGAATTTTCCGAGAATTTTCTGAGAATTTTCCGAGAATTTTCCGAGAATTTTCCGAGAATTTTCCGTCAATTTTCCGAGAATTTTCCGAGAATTTTCCGAGATTTTTCCGAGAATTTTCCAGGAATTTTCCGAGAATTTTCTGAGAAGTTTCCGAGAATTTTCCGAGAATTTTCCAGGAATTTTCCGAGAATTTTCTGAGAAGTTTCCGAGAATTTTCCGAGAATTTTCCGAGAATTTTCCGAGAATTTTCCGAGAAGTTTCCGAGAATTTTCCGAGAATTTTCTGAGAATTTTCCGAGAATTTTCCGAGAATTTTCCGAGAATTTTCCGAGAATTTTCCGAGAATTTTCTGAGAATTTTCTGAGAATTTTCCGAGAATTTTCCGAGAATTTTCCTAGGATTTTCTGAGAATTTTCCGCGAATTTTCCGAGAATTTTCCGAGAATTTTGGGAGAATTTTCCGAGAATTTTCCGAGAATTTTCCGAGAATTTTCCGAGAATTTTCCGAGAATTTTCCGAGAATTTTCCGAGAATTTTCCGAGAATTTTCCGAGAATTTTCCGAGAATTTTCCGAGAATTTTCCGAGAATTTTCCGAGAATTTTCTGAGAATTTTCCGAGAATTTTCCGAGAATTTTCCGAGAATTTTCTGAGAATTTTCCGAGAATTTTCCGAGAATTTTCCGAGAATTTTCCGAGAATTTTCCGAGAATTTTCCGAGAATTTTCCAAGAATTTTCCGAGAATTTTCCGAGAATTTTCTGAGAATTTTCCGAGAATTTTCCGTCAATTTTCCGAGAATTTTCCGAGAATTTTCCGAGAATTTTCCGAGAATTTTCTGAGAATTTTCCGAGAATTTTCCGAGAATTTTCCGAGAATTTTCCGAGAATTTTCCGAGAATTTTCCGAGAATTTTCCGAGAATTTTCCGAGAATTTTCCGAGAATTTTCCGAGATTTTCCCGAGAATTTTCCGAGAATTTTCCGAGAATTTTCCGAGAATTTTCCGAGAATTTTCCGTCAATTTTCCGTCAATTTTCCGAGAATTTTCCGAGAATTTTCCGAGAATTTTCTGAGAATTTTCCGAGAATTTTCCGAGAATTTTCCGAGAATTTTCCGAGAATTTTCCGAGAATTTTCCGAGAATTTTCTGAGAATTTTCCGAGAATTTTCCGAGAATTTTCCGAGAATTTTCCGAGAATTTTCTGAGAATTTTCTGAGAATTTTCCGAGAATTTTCCGAGAATTTTCCGAGAATTTTCCGAGAATTTTCCGAGAATTTTCTGAGAATTTTCCGAGAATTTTCCGAGAATTTTCCGAGAATTTTCCGAGAATTTTCCGAGAATTTTCCGAGAAGTTTCCGAGAATTTTCCGAGAATTTTCCGAGAATTTTCCGAGAATTTTCCGTCAATTTTGCGAGAATTTTCCGAGAATTTTCCGAGAATTTTCCGAGAATTTTCCGAGAATTTTCCGAGAATTTTCCGAGAATTTTCCGAGAATTTTGCGAGAATTTTCCGAGAAGTTTCCGAGAATTTTCCGAGAATTTTCCGAGAATTTTCCGTCAATTTTGCGAGAATTTTCCGAGAATTTTCCGAGAATTTTCCGAGAATTTTCCGAGAATTTTCCGAGAATTTTCCGAGAAGTTTCCGAGAATTTTCCGAGAATTTTCCGAGAATTTTCCGAGAATTTTCCGTCAATTTTGCGAGAATTTTCCGAGAATTTTCCGAGAATTTTCCGAGAATTTTCCGAGAATTTTCCGAGAATTTTCCGAGAATTTTCCGAGAATTTTGCGAGAATTTTCCGACAACTTTCTGAGAATTTTCCGAGATTTTCCGGAGAATTTTCCGAGAATTCTCCGAGAATTTTCCGAGAATTTTCCGAGAATTTTCCGAGAATTTTCTGAGAATTTTCCGAGAATTTTCCGAGAATTTTCCGTCAATTTTCCGAAAATTTTGCGAGAATTTTCCGAGAATTTTCCGAGAATTTTCCGAGAATTTTCCGAGAATTTTCCGAGAATTTTCCGAGAATTTTCCGAGAATTTTCCGAGAATTTTCCGAGAATTTTCCGAGAATTTTCTGAGAATTTTCCGAGAATTTTCCGAGAATTTTGCAAGAATTTTCCGAGAATTTTCCGAGAATTTTCCGAGAATTTTCCGAGAATTTTCCGAGAATTTTCCGAGAATTTTCCGAGAATTTTCCGAGAATTTTCCCGAGAATTTTCCGAGAATTTTCCGAGGATTTTCCGAGAATTTTCCGAGAATTTTCCGAGAATTTTCCGAGAATTTTCCGAGAATTTTCCGAGAATTTTCCGAGAATTTTCCGAGAATTTTCTGAGAATTTTCTGAGAATTTTCCGAGAATTTTCCGAGAATTTTCCGAGGATTTTCTGAGAATTTTCCGAGAATTTTGCGAGAATTTTGCGAGAATTTTGGGAGAATTTTCCGAGAATTTTCCGAGAATTTTCCGAGAATTTTCCGAGAATTTTCCGAGAATTTTCCGAGAATTTTCCGAGATTTTCCCGAGAATTTTCCGTCAATTTTCCGAGAATTTTCCGTCAATTTTCCGAGAATTTTCCGAGAATTTTCCGAGAATTTTCTGAGAATTTTCTGAGAATTTTCCGAGAATTTTCCGAGAATTTTCCGAGAATTTTCCGAGAATTTTCCGAGAATTTTCCGAGAATTTTCCGAGAATTTTCCGAGAATTTTCCGAGAATTTTCCGAGAATTTTCCGACAATTTTCCGAGAATTTTCCGAGAATTTTCCGAGAATTTTCTGAGAATTTTCCGAGAATTTTCCGTCAATTTTCCGAGAATTTTCCGAGAATTTTCCGAGAATTTTCCCAGATTTTTCTGAGAATTTTCTGAGAATTTTCCGAGAATTTTCCGAGAATTTTCCGAGAATTTTCCGAGAATTTTCCGAGAATTTTGCGAGAATTTTGGGAGAATTTTCCGAGAATTTTCCGAGAATTTTCCGAGAATTTTCCGAGAATTTTCCGAGAATTTTCCGAGAATTTTCCGAGATTTTCCCGAGAATTTTCCGTCAATTTTCCGAGAATTTTCCGTCAATTTTCCGAGAATTTTCCGAGAATTTTCCGAGAATTTTCTGAGAATTTTCTGAGAATTTTCCGAGAATTTTCCGAGAATTTTCCGAGAATTTTCCGAGAATTTTCCGAGAATTTTCCGAGAATTTTCCGAGAATTTTCCGAGAATTTTCCGAGAATTTTCCGACAATTTTCCGAGAATTTTCCGAGAATTTTCCGAGAATTTTCTGAGAATTTTCCGAGAATTTTCCGTCAATTTTCCGAGAATTTTCCGAGAATTTTCCGAGAATTTTCCCAGATTTTTCTGAGAATTTTCTGAGAATTTTCCGAGAATTTTCCGAGAATTTTCGGAGAATTTTCCGAGAATTTTCCGAGAAGTTTCCGAGAATTTTCCGAGAATTTTCTGAGAATTTTCCGAGAATTTTCCGAGAATTTTCCGAGAATTTTCCGAGAATTTTCCGAGAATTTTCCGCGGATTTTCTGAGAATTTTCCGCGAATTTTCCGAGAATTTTCCGAGAATTTTGGGAGAATTTTCCGAGAATTTTCCGAGAATTTTCCGAGAATTTTCCGAGAATTTTCCGAGAATTTTCCGAGAATTTTCCGAGAATTTTCCGAGAATTTTCCAAGAATTTTCCGAGAATTTTCCGAGATGTTTCCGAGAATTTTCCGAGAATTTTCTGAGAATTTTCCGAGAATTTTCCGAGAATTTTCCGAGAATTTTCTGAGAATTTTCCGAGAATTTTCCGAGAATTTTCCGAGAATTTTCCGAGAATTTTCCGAGAATTTTCCGAGAATTTTCCAAGAATTTTCCGAGAATTTTCCGAGAATTTTCCGAGAATTTTCCGAGAATTTTCCGTCAATTTTCCGAGAATTTTCCGAGAATTTTCCGAGAATTTTCCGAGAATTTTCTGAGAATTTTCCGAGAATTTTCCGAGAATTTTCCGAGAATTTTCCGAGAATTTTCCGAGAATTTTCTGAGAATTTTCCGAGAATTTTCCGAGAATTTTCCGAGAATTTTCCGAGAATTTTCTGAGAATTTTCTGAGAATTTTCCGAGAATTTTCCGAGAATTTTCCGAGAATTTTCCGAGAATTTTCCGAGAATTTTCTGAGAATTTTCCGAGAATTTTCCGAGAATTTTCCGAGAATTTTCCGAGATTTTCCCGAGAATTTTCCGAGAATTTTCCGTCAATTTTCCGAGAATTTTCCGAGAATTTTCCGAGATTTTTCCGAGAATTTTCCAGGAATTTTCCGAGAATTTTCTGAGAAGTTTCCGAGAATTTTCCGAGAATTTTCCAGGAATTTTCCGAGAATTTTCTGAGAAGTTTCCGAGAATTTTCCGAGAATTTTCCGAGAATTTTCCGAGAATTTTCCGAGAAGTTTCCGAGAATTTTCCGAGAATTTTCTGAGAATTTTCCGAGAATTTTCCGAGAATTTTCCGAGAATTTTCCGAGAATTTTCCGAGAATTTTCCGAGAATTTTCCGAGAATTTTCCGAGAATTTTCCGAGAATTTTCCGAGAATTTTCCGAGAATTTTCCGAGAATTTTCCGAGAATTTTCCGAGAATTTTCCGAGAATTTTCTGAGAATTTTCCGAGAATTTTCCGAGAATTTTCCGAGAATTTTCCGAGAATTTTCCGAGAATTTTCCGAGAATTTTCCGAGAATTTTCCGAGAATTTTCCGAGAATTTTCCGAGAATTTTCCAAGAATTTTCCGAGAATTTTCCGAGAATTTTCTGAGAATTTTCCGAGAATTTTCCGTCAATTTTCCGAGAATTTTCCGAGAATTTTCCGAGAATTTTCCGAGAATTTTCTGAGAATTTTCCGAGAATTTTCCGAGAATTTTCCGAGAATTTTCCGAGAATTTTCCGAGAATTTTCCGAGAATTTTCCGAGAATTTTCCGACAATTTTCCGAGAATTTTCCGTCAATTTTCCGAGAATTTTCCGTCAATTTTCCGAGAATTTTCCGAGAATTTTCCGAGAATTTTCCGAGAATTTTCCGAGAATTTTCCGAGAATTTTCCGAGAATTTTCCGAGAATTTTCCGAGAATTTTCCGACAATTTTCCGAGAATTTTCCGAGAATTTTCCGAGAATTTTCTGAGAATTTTCCGAGAATTTTCCGTCAATTTTCCGAGAATTTTCCGAGAATTTTCCGAGAATTTTCCCAGATTTTTCTGAGAATTTTCTGAGAATTTTCCGAGAATTTTCCGAGAATTTTCCGAGAATTTTCCGAGAATTTTCCGAGAATTTTGCGAGAATTTTGGGAGAATTTTCCGAGAATTTTCCGAGAATTTTCCGAGAATTTTCCGAGAATTTTCCGAGAATTTTCCGAGAATTTTCCGAGATTTTCCCGAGAATTTTCCGTCAATTTTCCGAGAATTTTCCGTCAATTTTCCGAGAATTTTCCGAGAATTTTCCGAGAATTTTCTGAGAATTTTCTGAGAATTTTCCGAGAATTTTCCGAGAATTTTCCGAGAATTTTCCGAGAATTTTCCGAGAATTTTCCGAGAATTTTCCGAGAATTTTCCGAGAATTTTCCGAGAATTTTCCGACAATTTTCCGAGAATTTTCCGAGAATTTTCCGAGAATTTTCTGAGAATTTTCCGAGAATTTTCCGTCAATTTTCCGAGAATTTTCCGAGAATTTTCCGAGAATTTTCCCAGATTTTTCTGAGAATTTTCTGAGAATTTTCCGAGAATTTTCCGAGAATTTTCGGAGAATTTTCCGAGAATTTTCCGAGAAGTTTCCGAGAATTTTCCGAGAATTTTCTGAGAATTTTCCGAGAATTTTCCGAGAATTTTCCGAGAATTTTCCGAGAATTTTCCGAGAATTTTCCGCGGATTTTCTGAGAATTTTCCGCGAATTTTCCGAGAATTTTCCGAGAATTTTGGGAGAATTTTCCGAGAATTTTCCGAGAATTTTCCGAGAATTTTCCGAGAATTTTCCGAGAATTTTCCGAGAATTTTCCGAGAATTTTCCGAGAATTTTCCAAGAATTTTCCGAGAATTTTCCGAGATGTTTCCGAGAATTTTCCGAGAATTTTCTGAGAATTTTCCGAGAATTTTCCGAGAATTTTCCGAGAATTTTCTGAGAATTTTCCGAGAATTTTCCGAGAATTTTCCGAGAATTTTCCGAGAATTTTCCGAGAATTTTCCGAGAATTTTCCAAGAATTTTCCGAGAATTTTCCGAGAATTTTCCGAGAATTTTCCGAGAATTTTCCGTCAATTTTCCGAGAATTTTCCGAGAATTTTCCGAGAATTTTCCGAGAATTTTCTGAGAATTTTCCGAGAATTTTCCGAGAATTTTCCGAGAATTTTCCGAGAATTTTCCGAGAATTTTCTGAGAATTTTCCGAGAATTTTCCGAGAATTTTCCGAGAATTTTCCGAGAATTTTCTGAGAATTTTCTGAGAATTTTCCGAGAATTTTCCGAGAATTTTCCGAGAATTTTCCGAGAATTTTCCGAGAATTTTCTGAGAATTTTCCGAGAATTTTCCGAGAATTTTCCGAGAATTTTCCGAGATTTTCCCGAGAATTTTCCGAGAATTTTCCGTCAATTTTCCGAGAATTTTCCGAGAATTTTCCGAGATTTTTCCGAGAATTTTCCAGGAATTTTCCGAGAATTTTCTGAGAAGTTTCCGAGAATTTTCCGAGAATTTTCCAGGAATTTTCCGAGAATTTTCTGAGAAGTTTCCGAGAATTTTCCGAGAATTTTCCGAGAATTTTCCGAGAATTTTCCGAGAAGTTTCCGAGAATTTTCCGAGAATTTTCTGAGAATTTTCCGAGAATTTTCCGAGAATTTTCCGAGAATTTTCCGAGAATTTTCCGAGAATTTTCCGAGAATTTTCCGAGAATTTTCCGAGAATTTTCCGAGAATTTTCCGAGAATTTTCCGAGAATTTTCCGAGAATTTTCCGAGAATTTTCCGAGAATTTTCCGAGAATTTTCTGAGAATTTTCCGAGAATTTTCCGAGAATTTTCCGAGAATTTTCCGAGAATTTTCCGAGAATTTTCCGAGAATTTTCCGAGAATTTTCCGAGAATTTTCCGAGAATTTTCCGAGAATTTTCCAAGAATTTTCCGAGAATTTTCCGAGAATTTTCTGAGAATTTTCCGAGAATTTTCCGTCAATTTTCCGAGAATTTTCCGAGAATTTTCCGAGAATTTTCCGAGAATTTTCCGAGAATTTTCCGAGAATTTTCCGAGAATTTTCCGAGAATTTTCCGAGAATTTTCCGAGAATTTTCCGAGAATTTTCCGAGAATTTTCCGAGAATTTTCCGAGAATTTTCCGAGATTTTCCCGAGAATTTTCCGAGAATTTTCCGAGAATTTTCCGAGAATTTTCCGAGAATTTTCCGTCAATTTTCCGTCAATTTTCCGAGAATTTTCCGAGAATTTTCCGAGAATTTTCTGAGAATTTTCCGAGAATTTTCCGAGAATTTTCCGAGAATTTTCCGAGAATTTTCCCAGAATTTTCCGAGAATTTTCTGAGAATTTTCCGAGAATTTTCCGAGAATTTTCCGAGAATTTTCCGAGAATTTTCTGAGAATTTTCTGAGAATTTTCCGAGAATTTTCCGAGAATTTTCCGAGAATTTTCCGAGAATTTTCCGAGAATTTTCTGAGAATTTTCCGAGAATTTTCCGAGAATTTTCCGAGAATTTTCCGAGATTTTCCCGAGAATTTTCCGAGAATTTTCCGTCAATTTTCCGAGAATTTTCCGAGATTTTTCCGAGATTTTTCCGAGAATTTTCCAGGAATTTTCCGAGAATTTTCTGAGAAGTTTCCGAGAATTTTCCGAGAATTTTCCAGGAATTTTCCGAGAATTTTCTGAGAAGTTTCCGAGAATTTTCCGAGAATTTTCCGAGAATTTTCCGAGAATTTTCCGAGAAGTTTCCGAGAATTTTCCGAGAATTTTCTGAGAATTTTCCGAGAATTTTCCGAGAATTTTCCGAGAATTTTCCGAGAATTTTCCGAGAATTTTCCGAGAATTTTCCGAGAATTTTCCGAGAATTTTCCGGGAATTTTCCGAGAATTTGCCAAGAATTTTCCGTCAATTTTCCGAGAATTTTCCGAGAATTTTCCGAGAATTTTCCGAGAATTTTCTGAGAATTTTCTGAGAATTTTCCGAGAATTTTCCGAGAATTTTCCGAGAATTTTCCGAGAATTTTCCGAGAATTTTCCGAGAATTTTCCGAGAATTTTCTGAGAATTTTCCGAGAATTTTCCGAGAATTTTCCGAGAATTTTCTGAGAATTTTCCGAGAATTTTCCGAGAATTTTCCGAGAATTTTCCGAGAATTTTCCGAGAATTTTCCGAGAATTTTCCAAGAATTTTCCGAGAATTTTCCGAGAATTTTCTGAGAATTTTCCGAGAATTTTCCGTCAATTTTCCGAGAATTTTCCGAGAATTTTCCGAGAATTTTCCGAGAATTTTCTGAGAATTTTCCGAGAATTTTCCGAGAATTTTCCGAGAATTTTCCGAGAATTTCCGAGAATTTTCCGAGAATTTTCCGAGAATTTTCCGAGAATTTTCCGAGAATTTTCCGAGACTTTTCCGAGAATTTTCCGAGATTTTCCCGAGAATTTTCCGAGAATTTTCCGAGAATTTTCCGAGAATTTTCCGAGAATTTTCCGAGAATTTTCCGTCAATTTTCCGAGAATTTTCCGAGAATTTTCCGAGAATTTTCCGTCAATTTTCCGAGAATTTTCCGAGAATTTTCCGTCAATTTTCCGAGAATTTTCCGAGAATTTTCCGAGAATTTTCCGTCAATTTTCCGAGAATTTTCCGAGAATTTTCCGAGAATTTTCCGAGAATTTTCCGAGAATTTTCTGAGAATTTTCCGAGAATTTTCCGAGAATTTTCCGAGATTTTCCCGAGAATTTTCCGAGAATTTTCCGAGAATTTTCCGAGAATTTTCCGAGAATTTTCAGAGAATTTTCTGAGAAATTTCCGAGAATTTTCTGAGAATTTTCCGAGAATTTTCCGAGAATTTTCCGAGAATTTTCCGAGAATTTTCCGAGAATTTTCCGAGAATTTTCCGAGAATTTTCCGAGAATTTTCCGAGAATTTTCCGAGAATTTTCCGAGAATTTTCTGAGAATTTTCCGAGAATTTTCCGGGAATTTTCCGAGAATTTGCCAAGAATTTTCCGTCAATTTTCCGAGAATTTTCCGAGAATTTTCCGAGAATTTTCCGAGAATTTTCTGAGAATTTTCTGAGAATTTTCCGAGAATTTTCCGAGAATTTTCCGAGAATTTTCCGAGAATTTTCCGAGAATTTTCCGAGAATTTTCCGAGAATTTTCCGAGAATTTTCCGAGAATTTTCCGAGAATTTTCCCGAGAATTTTCCGAGAATTTTCCGAGGATTTTCCGAGAATTTTCCGAGAATTTTCCGAGAATTTTCCGAGAATTTTCCGAGAATTTTCCGAGAATTTTCCGAGAATTTTCCGAGAATTTTCCGAGAATTTTCCGAGAATTTTCCGAGAATTTTCTGAGAATTTTCTGAGAATTTTCCGAGAATTTTCCGAGAATTTTCCGAGAATTTTCTCAGAATTTTCCGAGAATTTTCCGAGAATTTTGCGAGAATTTTCCGAGAATTTTCCGAGAATTTTCCGAGAATTTTCCGACAATCTTCCGAGAATTTTCCGAGAATTTTCCGAGAATTTTCTGAGAATTTTCCGAGAATTTTCCGAGAATTTTCTGAGAATTTTCCGAGAATTTTCCGTCAATTTTCGGAGAATTTTCCGAGATTTTCCCGAGAATTTTCCGAGAATTTTCCGAGAATTTTCCGAGAATTTTCCGAGAATTTTCCGAGAATTTTCCGAGAATTTTCCGAGAATTTTCCGAGAATTTTCCGGCAACTTTCCGAGAATTTTCCGAGATTTTTCCGAGAATTTTCCAGGAATTTTCCGAGAATTTTCTGAGAAGTTTCCGAGAATTTTCCGAGAATTTTCCGAGAATTTTCCGAGAATTTTCCGAGAAGTTTCCGAGAATTTTCCGAGAATTTTCCGAGAATTTTCCGAGAATTTTCCGTCAATTTTGCGAGAATTTTCCGAGAATTTTCAGAGAATTTTCCGAGAATTTTCCGAGAATTTTCCGAGAATTTTCCGAGAATTTTCCGAGAATTTTGCGAGAATTTTCCGACAACTTTCTGAGAATTTTCCGAGATTTTCCGGAGAATTTTCCGAGAATTCTCCGAGAATTTTCCGAGAATTTTCCGAGAATTTTCCGAGAATTTTCCGAGAATTTTCTGAGAATTTTCCGAGAATTTTCCGAGAATTTTCCGTCAATTTTCCGAAAATTTTGCGAGAATTTTCCGAGAATTTTCCGAGAATTTTCCGAGAATTTTCCGAGAATTTTCCGAGAATTTTCCGAGAATTTTCCGAGAATTTTCCGAGAATTTTCCGAGAATTTTCCGAGAATTTTCCGAGAATTTTCTGAGAATTTTCCGAGAATTTTCCGAGAATTTTGCAAGAATTTTCCGAGAATTTTCCGAGAATTTTCCGAGAATTTTCCGAGAATTTTCCGAGAATTTTCCGAGAATTTTCCGAGAATTTTCCGAGAATTTTCCGAGAATTTTCCCGAGAATTTTCCGAGAATTTTCCGAGGATTTTCCGAGAATTTTCCGAGAATTTTCCGAGAATTTTCCGAGAATTTTCCGAGAATTTTCCGAGAATTTTCCGAGAATTTTCTGAGAATTTTCTGAGAATTTTCCGAGAATTTTCCGAGAATTTTCCGAGGATTTTCTGAGAATTTTCCGAGAATTTTCCGAGAATTTTGCGAGAATTTTGGGAGAATTTTCCGAGAATTTTCCGAGAATTTTCCGAGAATTTTCCGAGAATTTTCCGAGAATTTTCCGAGAATTTTCCGAGAATTTTCCGAGATTTTCCCGAGAATTTTCCGTCAATTTTCCGAGAATTTTCCGTCAATTTTCCGAGAATTTTCCGAGAATTTTCCGAGAATTTTCTGAGAATTTTCTGAGAATTTTCCGAGAATTTTCCGAGAATTTTCCGAGAATTTTCCGAGAATTTTCCGAGAATTTTCCGAGAATTTTCCGAGAATTTTCCGAGAATTTTCCGAGAATTTTCCGACAATTTTCCGAGAATTTTCCGAGAATTTTCCGAGAATTTTCTGAGAATTTTCCGAGAATTTTCCGTCAATTTTCCGAGAATTTTCCGAGAATTTTCCGAGAATTTTCCCAGATTTTTCTGAGAATTTTCTGAGAATTTTCCGAGAATTTTCCGAGAATTTTCCGAGAATTTTCCGAGAATTGTCCGAGAATTTTGCGAGAATTTTGGGAGAATTTTCCGAGAATTTTCCGAGAATTTTCCGAGAATTTTCCGAGAATTTTCCGAGATTTTCCCGAGAATTTTCCGTCAATTTTCCGAGAATTTTCCGTCAATTTTCCGAGAATTTTCCGAGAATTTTCCGAGAATTTTCTGAGAATTTTCTGAGAATTTTCCGAGAAGTTTCCGAGAATTTTCCGAGAATTTTCCGAGAATTTTCCGAGAATTTTCCGAGAATTTTCCGAGAATTTTCCGAGAATTTTCCGAGAATTTTCCGACAATTTTCCGAGAATTTTCCGAGAATTTTCCGAGAATTTTCTGAGAATTTTCCGAGAATTTTCCGTCAATTTTCCGAGAATTTTCCGAGAATTTTCCGAGATTTTTCCCAGATTTTTCTGAGAATTTTCTGAGAATTTTCCGAGAATTTTCCGAGAATTTTCCGAGAATTTTCCGAGAATTTTCCGAGAATTTTCCGAGAATTTTCTGAGAATTTTCCAAGAATTTTCCGAGAATTTTCCGAGAATTTTCCGAGAATTTTCTGAGAATTTTCTGAGAATTTTCCGAGAATTTTCCGAGAATTTTCCGAGAATTTTCCGAGAATTTTCCGAGAATTTTCTGAGAATTTTCCGAGAATTTTCCGAGAATTTTCCGAGAATTTTCCGAGATTTTCCCGAGAATTTTCCGAGAATTTTCCGTCAATTTTCCGAGAATTTTCCGAGAATTTTCCGAGATTTTTCGGAGAATTTTCCAGGAATTTTCCGAGAATTTTCTGAGAAGTTTCCGAGAATTTTCCGAGAATTTTCCAGGAATTTTCCGAGAATTTTCTGAGAAGTTTCCGAGAATTTTCCGAGAATTTTCCGAGAATTTTCCGAGAATTTTCCAAGAAGTTTCCGAGAATTTTCCGAGAATTTTCTGAGAATTTTCCGAGAATTTTCCGAGAATTTTCCGAGAATTTTCCGAGAATTTTCCGAGAATTTTCTGAGAATTTTCTGAGAATTTTCCGAGAATTTTCCGAGAATTTTCCGCGGATTTTCTGAGAATTTTCCGCGAATTTTCCGAGAATTTTCCGAGAATTTTGGGAGAATTTTCCGAGAATTTTCCGAGAATTTTCCGAGAATTTTCCGAGAATTTTCCGAGAATTTTCCGAGAATTTTCCGAGAATTTTCCGAGAATTTTCCGAGAATTTTCCGAGAATTTTCCGAGAATTTTCCGAGAATTTTCTGAGAATTTTCCGAGAATTTTCCGAGAATTTTCCGAGAATTTTCTGAGAATTTTCCGAGAATTTTCCGAGAATTTTCCGAGAATTTTCCGAGAATTTTCCGAGAATTTTCCGAGAATTTTCCAAGAATTTTCCGAGAATTTTCCGAGAATTTTCTGAGAATTTTCCGAGAATTTTCCGTCAATTTTCCGAGAATTTTCCGAGAATTTTCCGAGAATTTTCCGAGAATTTTCTGAGAATTTTCCGAGAATTTTCCGAGAATTTTCCGAGAATTTTCCGAGAATTTTCCGAGAATTTTCTGAGAATTTTCCGAGAATTTTCCGAGAATTTTCCGAGAATTTTCCGAGAATTTTCTGAGAATTTTCTGAGAATTTTCCGAGAATTTTCCGAGAATTTTCCGAGAATTTTCCGAGAATTTTCCGAGAATTTTCTGAGAATTTTCCGAGAATTTTCCGAGAATTTTCCGAGAATTTTCCGAGATTTTCCCGAGAATTTTCCGAGAATTTTCCGTCAATTTTCCGAGAATTTTCCGAGAATTTTCCGAGATTTTTCCGAGAATTTTCCAGGAATTTTCCGAGAATTTTCTGAGAAGTTTCCGAGAATTTTCCGAGAATTTTCCAGGAATTTTCCGAGAATTTTCTGAGAAGTTTCCGAGAATTTTCCGAGAATTTTCCGAGAATTTTCCGAGAATTTTCCGAGAAGTTTCCGAGAATTTTCCGAGAATTTTCTGAGAATTTTCCGAGAATTTTCCGAGAATTTTCCGAGAATTTTCCGAGAATTTTCCGAGAATTTTCTGAGAATTTTCTGAGAATTTTCCGAGAATTTTCCGAGAATTTTCCGAGGATTTTCTGAGAATTTTCCGCGAATTTTCCGAGAATTTTCCGAGAATTTTGGGAGAATTTTCCGAGAATTTTCCGAGAATTTTCCGAGAATTTTCCGAGAATTTTCTGAGAATTTTCCGAGAATTTTCCGAGAATTTTCCGAGAATTTTCCGAGAATTTTCCGTCAATTTTCCGAGAATTTTCCGAGAATTTTCCGAGATTTTTCCGAGAATTATCCAGGAATTTTCCGAGAATTTTCTGAGAAGTTTCCGAGAATTTTCCGAGAATTTTCCAGGAATTTTCCGAGAATTTTCTGAGAAGTTTCCGAGAATTTTCCGAGAATTTTCCGAGAATTTTCCGAGAATTTTCCGAGAATTTTCTGAGAATTTTCCGAGAATTTTCCGAGAATTTTCCGAGAATTTTCCGAGAATTTTCCGTCAATTTTCCGAGAATTTTCCGAGAATTTTCCGAGATTTTTCCGAGAATTATCCAGGAATTTTCCGAGAATTTTCTGAGAAGTTTCCGAGAATTTTCCGAGAATTTTCCAGGAATTTTCCGAGAATTTTCTGAGAAGTTTCCGAGAATTTTCCGAGAATTTTCCGAGAATTTTCCGAGAATTTTCCGAGAATTTTCCGAGAATTTTCCAAGAATTTTCCGAGAATTTTCCGAGAATTTTCTGAGAATTTTCCGAGAATTTTCCGTCAATTTTCCGAGAATTTTCCGAGAATTTTCCGAGAATTTTCCGAGAATTTTCCGAGAATTTTCTGAGAATTTTCCGAGAATTTTCCGAGAATTTTCCGAGAATTTTCCGTCAATTTTCCGAGAATTTTCCGAGAATTTTCCGAGATTTTTCCGAGAATTATCCAGGAATTTTCCGAGAATTTTCTGAGAAGTTTCCGAGAATTTTCCGAGAATTTTCCAGGAATTTTCCGAGAATTTTCTGAGAAGTTTCCGAGAATTTTCCGAGAATTTTCCGAGAATTTTCCGAGAATTTTCCGAGAAGTTTCCGAGAATTTTCCGAGAATTTTCTGAGAATTTTCCGAGAATTTTCCGAGAATTTTCCGAGAATTTTCCGAGAATTTTCCGAGAATTTTCTGAGAATTTTCTGAGAATTTTCCGAGAATTTTCCGAGAATTTTCCGAGGATTTTCTGAGAATTTTCCGCGAATTTTCCGAGAATTTTCCGAGAATTTTGGGAGAATTTTCCGAGAATTTTCCGAGAATTTTCCGAGAATTTTCCGAGAATTTTCCGAGAATTTTCCGAGAATTTTCCGAGAATTTTCCGAGAATTTTCCGAGAATTTTCCGAGAATTTTCCGAGAATTTTCCGAGAATTTTCCGAGAATTTTCTGAGAATTTTCCGAGAATTTTCCGAGAATTTTCTGAGATTTTTCCGAGAATTTTCCGAGAATTTTCCGAGAATTTTCCGAGAATTTTCCGAGAATTTTCCAAGAATTTTCCGAGAATTTTCCGAGAATTTTCTGAGAATTTTCCGAGAATTTTCCGTCAATTTTCCGAGAATTTTCCGAGAATTTTCCGAGAATTTTCCGAGAATTTTCTGAGAATTTTCCGAGAATTTTCCGAGAATTTTCCGAGAATTTTCCGAGAATTTTCCGAGAATTTTCCGAGAATTTTCCGCGAATTTTCCGAGAATTTTCCGAGAATTTTCCGAGATTTTCCCGAGAATTTTCCGAGAATTTTCCGAGAATTTTCCGAGAATTTTCGGAGAATTTTCCGTCAATTTTCCGTCAATTTTCCGAGAATTTTCCGAGAATTTTCCGAGAATTTTCTGAGAATTTTCCGAGAATTTTCCGAGAATTTTCCGAGAATTTTCCGAGAATTTTCCGAGAATTTTCCGAGAATTTTCTGAGAATTTTCCGAGAATTTTCCGAGAATTTTCCGAGAATTTTCCGAGAATTTTCTGAGAATTTTCTGAGAATTTTCCGAGAATTTTCCGAGAATTTTCCGAGAATTTTCCGAGAATTTTCCGAGAATTTTCTGAGAATTTTCCGAGAATTTTCCGAGATTTCCCCGAGAATTTTCCGAGATTTTCCCGAGAATTTTCCGAGAATTTTCCGTCAATTTTCCGAGAATTTTCCGAGAATTTTCCGAGATTTTTCCGAGAATTTTCCAGGAATTTTCCGAGAATTTTCTGAGAAGTTTCCGAGAATTTTCCGAGAATTTTCCAGGAATTTTCCGAGAATTTTCTGAGAAGTTTCCGAGAATTTTCCGAGAATTTTCCGAGAATTTTCCGAGAATTTTCCGAGAAGTTTCCGAGAATTTTCCGAGAATTTTCTGAGAATTTTCCGAGAATTTTCCGAGAATTTTCCGAGAATTTTCCGAGAATTTTCCAAGAATTTTCCGAGAATTTTCCGAGAATTTTCTGAGAATTTTCCGAGAATTTTCCGTCAATTTTCCGAGAATTTTCCGAGAATTTTCCGAGAATTTTCCGAGAATTTTCTGAGAATTTTCCGAGAATTTTCCGAGAATTTTCCGAGAATTTTCCGAGAATTTTCCGAGAATTTTCCGAGAATTTTCCGAGAATTTTCCGAGAATTTTCCGAGAATTTTCCGAGATTTTCCCGAGAATTTTCCGAGAATTTTCCGAGAATTTTCCGAGAATTTTCCGAGAATTTTCCGTCAATTTTCCGAGAATTTTCCGAGAATTTTCCGAGAATTTTCCGTCAATTTTCCGAGAATTTTCCGAGAATTTTCCGTCAATTTTCCGAGAATTTTCCGAGAATTTTCCGAGAATTTTCCGTCAATTTTCCGAGAATTTTCGGAGAATTTTCCGAGAATTTTCCGAGAATTTTCAGAGAATTTTCTGAGAATTTTCCGAGAATTTTCCGAGAATTTTCCGAGATTTTCCCGAGAATTTTCCGAGAATTTTCCGAGAATTTTCCGAGAATTTTCCGAGAATTTTCAGAGAATTTTCTGAGAATTTTCCGAGAATTTTCTGAGAATTTTCCGAGAATTTTCCGAGAATTTTCCGAGAATTTTCCGAGAATTTTCCGAGAATTTTCCGAGAATTTTCCGAGAATTTTCCGAGAATTTTCCGAGAATTTTCCGAGAATTTTCCGAGAATTTTCTGAGAATTTTCCGAGAATTTTCCGGGAATTTTCCGAGAATTTGCCAAGAATTTTCCGTCAATTTTCCGAGAATTTTCCGAGAATTTTCCGAGAATTGTCCGAGAAATTTCTGAGAATTTTCTGAGAATTTTCCGAGAATTTTCCGAGAATTTTCCGAGAATTTTCCGAGAATTTTCCGAGAATTTTCCGAGAATTTTCCGAGAATTTTCTGAGAATTTTCCGAGAATTTTCCGAGAATTTTCCGAGAATTTTCTGAGAATTTTCCGAGAATTTTCCGAGAATTTTCCGAGAATTTTCCGAGAATTTTCCGAGAATTTTCCGAGAATTTTCCAAGAATTTTCCGAGAATTTTCCGAGAATTTTCTGAGAATTTTCCGAGAATTTTCCGTCAATTTTCCGAGAATTTTCCGAGAATTTTCCGAGAATTTACCGAGAATTTTCTGAGAATTTTCCGAGAATTTTCCGAGAATTTTCCGAGAATTTTCCGAGAATTTTCCGAGAATTTTCCGAGAATTTTCCGAGAATTTTCCGAGAATTTTCCGAGATTTTCCCGAGAATTTTCCGAGAATTTTCCGAGAATTTTCCGAGAATTTTCCGAGAATTTTCCGTCAATTTTCCGAGAATTTTCCGAGAATTTTCCGAGAATTTTCCGTCAATTTTCCGAGAATTTTCCGAGAATTTTCCGTCAATTTTCCGAGAATTTTCCGAGAATTTTCCGAGAATTTTCCGTCAATTTTCCGAGAATTTTCCGAGAATTTTCCGAGAATTTTCCGAGAATTTTCCGAGAATTTTCTGAGAATTTTCCGAGAATTTTCCGAGAATTTTCCGAGATTTTCCCGAGAATTTTCCGAGAATTTTCCGAGAATTTTCCGAGAATTTTCCGAGAATTTTCAGAGAATTTTCTGAGAATTTTCCGAGAATTTTCTGAGAATTTTCCGAGAATTTTCCGAGAATTTTCCAAGAATTTTCCGAGAATTTTCCGAGAATTTTCCGAGATTTTCCCGAGAATTTTCCGAGAATTTTCCGAGAATTTTCCGAGAATTTTCCGAGAATTTTCCGAGAATTTTCCGTCAATTTTCCGAGAATTTTCCGAGAATTTTCCGAGAATTTTCCGTCAATTTTCCGAGAATTTTCCGAGAATTTTCCGTCAATTTTCCGAGAATTTTCCGAGAATTTTCCGAGAATTTTCCGTCAATTTTCCGAGAATTTTCCGAGAATTTTCCGAGAATTTTCCGAGAATTTTCCGAGAATTTTCTGAGAATTTTCCGAGAATTTTCCGAGAATTTTCCGAGATTTTCCCGAGAATTTTCCGAGAATTTTCCGAGAATTTTCCGAGAATTTTCTGAGAATTTTCCGAGAATTTTCTGAGAATTTTCCGAGAATTTTCCGAGAATTTTCCGAGAATTTTCCGAGAATTTTCCGAGAATTTTCCGAGAATTTTCTGAGAATTTTCCGAGAATTTTCCGAGAATTTTCTGAGAATTTTCCGAGAATTTTCCGAGAATTTTCCGAGAATCTTCCGAGAATTTTCCGAGAATTTTCCGAGAATTTTCCGAGAATTTTCCGAGAATTTTCCGAGAATTTTCCGAGAATTTTCCGAGATTTTCCCGAGAATTTTCCGAGAATTTTCCGAGAATTTTCCGAGAATTTTCCGAGAATTTTCCGAGAATTTTCCGAGAATTTTCCGTCAACTTTCCGAGAATTTTCCGAGAATTTTCCGAGATTTTTCCGAGAATTTTCCAGGAATTTTCCGAGAATTTTCTGAGAAGTTTCCGAGAATTTTCCGAGAATTTTCCGAGAATTTTCCGAGAATTTTCCGAGAAGTTTCCGAGAATTTTCCGAGAATTTTCCGAGATTTTCCCGAGAATTTTCCGAGAATTTTCCGAGAATTTTCCGAGAATTTTCCGAGAATTTTCCGAGAATTTTCCGAGAATTTTCCGAGAATTTTCCGAGAATTTTCCGTCAATTTTCCGAGAATTTTCCGAGAATTTTCCGAGAATTTTCCGTCAATTTTCCGAGAATTTTCCGAGAATTTTCCGTCAATTTTCCGAGAATTTTCCGAGAATTTTCCGAGAATTTTACGTCAATTTTCCGAGAATTTTCCGAGAATTTTCCGAGAATTTTCCGAGAATTTTCCGAGAATTTTCTGAGAATTTTCCGAGAATTTTCCGAGAATTTTCCGAGATTTTCCCGAGAATTTTCCGAGAATTTTCCGAGAATTTTCCGAGAATTTTCCGAGAATTTTCCGAGAATTTTCCGAGAATTTTCCGAGAATTTTCCGAGAATTTTCCGAGAATTTTCTGAGAATTTTCCGAGAATTTTCCGAGAATTTTCTGAGAATTTTCCGAGAATTTTCCGAGAATTTTCCGAGAATCTTCCGAGAATTTTCCGAGAATTTTCCGAGAATTTTCCGAGAATTTTCCGAGAATTTTCCGAGAATTTTCCGAGAATTTTCCGAGAATTTTCCGAGAATTTTCCGAGAATTTTCCGTCAATTTTCCGAGAATTTTCCGAGAATTTTCCGAGAATTTTCCGTCAATTTTCCGAGAATTTTCCGAGAATTTTCCGTCAATTTTCCGAGAATTTTCCGAGAATTTTCCGAGAATTTTCCGTCAATTTTCCGAGAATTTTCCAGGAATTTTCCGAGAATTTTCCGAGAATTTTCCGAGAATTTTCTGAGAATTTTCCGAGAATTTCCCGAGAATTTTCCGAGATTTTCCCGAGAATTTGCCGAGAATTTTCCGAGAATTTTCCGAGAATTTTCCGAGATTTTCCCGAGAATTTTCGGAGAATTTTCCGAGAATTTTGCGAGGATTTTCCGAGAATTTTCCGAGAATTTTCCGAGAATTTTCCGAGAATTTTCAGAGAATTTTCTGAGAATTTTCCGAGAATTTTCCGAGAATTTTCCGAGAATTTTCCGAGAATTTTCCGAGAATTTTCCGAGAATTTTCCGAGAATTTTTCGAGAATTTTCTGAGAATTTTCCGAGAATTTTCCGAGAATTTTCTGAGAATTTTCCGAGAATTTTCCGAGAATTTTCCGAGAATCTTCCGAGAATTTTCCGAGAATTTTCCGAGATTTTCCCGAGAATTTTCCGAGAATTTTCCGAGAATTTTCCGAGAATTTTCCGAGAATTTTCCGAGAATTTTCCGAGAATTTTCCGAGAATTTTCCGTCAACTTTCCGAGAATTTTCCGAGAATTTTCCGAGATTTTTCCGAGAATTTTCCAGGAATTTTCCGAGAATTTTCTGAGAAGTTTCCGAGAATTTTCCGAGAATTTTCCGAGAATTTTCCGAGAATTTTCCGAGAATTTTCCGAGAATTTTCCGAGAATTTTCCGTCAATTTTGCGAGAATTTTCCGAGAATTTTCCGAGAATTTTCCGAGAATTTTCCGAGAATTTTCCGAGAATTTTGCGAGAATTTTCGGACAACTTTCTGAGAATTTTCCGAGATTTTCCGGAGAATTTTCCGAGAATTCTCCGAGAATTATCCGAGAATTTTCCGAGAATTTTCCGAGAATTTTCCCAGAATTTTCTGAGAATTTTCCGAGAATTTTCCGAGAATTTTCCGTCAATTTTCCGAGAATTTTCCGAGAATTTTCCGAGAATTTTCCGAGAATTTTCCGAGAATTTTCCGAGAATTTTCTGAGAATTTTCTGAGAATTTTCCGAGAATTTTCCGAGAATTTTCCGAGAATTTTCTCAGAATTTTCCGAGAATTTTCCGAGAATTTTGCGAGAATTTTCCGAGAATTTTCCGAGAATTTTCCGAGAATTTTCCGAGAATTTTCCGACAATCTTCCGAGAATTTTCCGAGAATTTTCCGAGAAT
This sequence comes from Eutreptiella sp. 'Long Island Sound 2002', assembly GCA_964036045.1. Taxonomy (NCBI): domain Eukaryota; phylum Euglenozoa; class Euglenophyceae; order Eutreptiales; family Eutreptiaceae; genus Eutreptiella; species Eutreptiella sp. 'Long Island Sound 2002'. The sequence continues at coordinate 56,525 of CAXIWF010001011.1, forward strand.
TTTCTGAGAATTTTCCGAGAATTTTCCGAGAATTTTCTGAGAATTTTCGGAGAATTTTCCGTCAATTTTCCGAGAATTTTCCGAGATTTTCCCGAGAATTTTCCGAGAATTTTCCGAGAATTTTCCGAGAATTTTCCGAGAATTTTCCGAGAATTTTCCGAGAATTTTCCGAGAATTTTCCGAGAATTTTCCGGCAACTTTCCGAGAATTTTCCGAGAATTTTCCGAGATTTTTCCGAGAATTTTCCAGGAATTTTCCGAGAATTTTCTGAGAAGTTTCCGAGAATTTTCCGAGAATTTTCCGAGAATTTTCCGAGAATTTTCCGAGAAGTTTCCGAGAATTTTCCGAGAATTTTCCGAGAATTTTCCGAGAATTTTCCGTCAATTTTGCGAGAATTTTCCGAGAATTTTCCGAGAATTTTCCGAGAATTTTCCGAGAATTTTCCGAGAATTTTCCGAGAATTTTCCGAGAATTTTGCGAGAATTTTCCGACAACTTTCTGAGAATTTTCCGAGATTTTCCGGAGAATTTTCCGAGAATTCTCCGAGAATTTTCCGAGAATTTTCCGAGAATTTTCCGAGAATTTTCCGAGAATTTTCTGAGAATTTTCCGAGTATTTTCCGAGAATTTTCCGTCAATTTTCCGAAAATTTTGCGAGAATTTTCCGAGAATTTTCCGAGAATTTTCCGAGAATTTTCCGAGAATTTTCCGAGAATTTTCCGAGAATTTTCCGAGAATTTTCCGAGAATTTTCCGAGAATTTTCTGAGAATTTTCCGAGAATTTTCCGAGAATTTTGCAAGAATTTTCCGAGAATTTTCCGAGAATTTTCCGAGAATTTTCCGAGAATTTTCCGAGAATTTTCCGAGAATTTTCCGAGAATTTTCCGAGAATTTTCCGAGAATTTTCCCGAGAATTTTCCGAGAATTTTCCGAGGATTTTCCGAGAATTTTCCGAGAATTTTCCGAGAATTTTCCGAGAATTTTCCGAGAATTTTCCGAGAATTTTCCGAGAATTTTCCGAGAATTTTCCGAGAATTTTCTGAGAATTTTCTGAGAATTTTCCGAGAATTTTCCGAGAATTTTCTCAGAATTTTCCGAGAATTTTCCGAGAATTTTGCGAGAATTTTCCGAGAATTTTCCGAGAATTTTCCGAGAATTTTCCGAGAATTTTCCGACAATCTTCCGAGAATTTTCCGAGAATTTTCCGAGAATTTTCTGAGAATTTTCCGAGAATTTTCCGAGAATTTTCTGAGAATTTTCCGAGAATTTTCCGTCAATTTTCCGAGAATTTTCCGAGATTTTCCCGAGAATTTTCCGAGAATTTTCCGAGAATTTTCCGAGAATTTTCCGAGAATTTTCCGAGAATTTTCCGAGAATTTTCCGAGAATTTTCCGAGAATTTTCCGGCAACTTTCCGAGAATTTTCCGAGAATTTTCCGAGATTTTTCCGAGAATTTTCCAGGAATTTTCCGAGAATTTTCTGAGAAGTTTCCGAGAATTTTCCGAGAATTTTCCGAGAATTTTCCGAGAATTTTCCGAGAAGTTTCCGAGAATTTTCCGAGAATTTTCCGAGAATTTTCCGAGAATTTTCCGTCAATTTTGCGAGAATTTTCCGAGAATTTTCCGAGAATTTTCCGAGAATTTTCCGAGAATTTTCCGAGAATTTTCCGAGAATTTTCCGAGAATTTTGCGAGAATTTACCCACAACTTTCTGAGAATTTTCCGAGATTTTCCGGAGAATTTTCCGAGAATTCTCCGAGAATTTTCCGAGAATTTTCCGAGAATTTTCCGAGAATTTTCCGAGAATTTTCTGAGAATTTTCCGAGAATTTTCCGAGAATTTTCCGTCAATTTTCCGAAAATTTTGCGAGAATTTTCCGAGAATTTTCCGAGAATTTTCCGAGAATTTTCCGAGAATTTTCCGAGAATTTTCCGAGAATTTTCCGAGAATTTTCCGAGAATTTTCCGAGAATTTTCCGAGAATTTTCCGAGAATTTTCTGAGAATTTTCCGAGAATTTTCCGAGAATTTTCCGAGAATTTTCCGAGAATTTTCCGAGAATTTTCCGAGAATTTTCCGAGAATTTTCCGAGAATTTTCCGAGAATTTTCCGAGAATTTTCCGAGAATTTTCCGAGAATTTTCCGAGAATTTTCCGAGAATTTTCCGAGAAGTTTCCGAGAATTTTCCGAGAATTTTCCGAGAATTTTCCGAGAATTTTCCGTCAATTTTGCGAGAATTTTCCGAGAATTTTCCGAGAATTTTCCGAGAATTTTCCGAGAATTTTCCGAGAATTTTCCGAGAATTTTCCGAGAATTTTGCGAGAATTTTCGGACAACTTTCTGAGAATTTTCCGAGATTTTCCGGAGAATTTTCCGAGAATTCTCCGAGAATTATCCGAGAATTTTCCGAGAATTTTCCGAGAATTTTCCGAGAATTTTCTGAGAATTTTCCGAGAATTTTCCGAGAATTTTCCGTCAATTTTCCGAGAATTTTCCGAGAATTTTCCGAGAATTTTCCGAGAATTTTCCGAGAATTTTCCGAGAATTTTCCGAGAATTTTCCGAGAATTTTCTGAGAATTTTCTGAGAATTTTCCGAGAATTTTCCGAGAATTTTCCGAGAATTTTCTCAGAATTTTCCGAGAATTTTCCGAGAATTTTGCGAGAATTTTCCGAGAATTTTCCGAGAATTTTCCGAGAATTTTCCGAGAATTTTCCGACAATCTTCCGAGAATTTTCCGAGAATTTTCCGAGAATTTTCTGAGAATTTTCCGAGAATTTTCCGAGAATTTTCTGAGAATTTTCCGAGAATTTTCCGTCAATTTTCCGAGAATTTTCCGAGATTTTCCCGAGAATTTTCCGAGAATTTTCCGAGAATTTTCCGAGAATTTTCCGAGAATTTTCCGAGAATTTTCCGAGAATTTTCCGGCAACTTTCCGAGAATTTTCCGAGAATTTTCCGAGATTTTTCCGAGAATTTTCCAGGAATTTTCCGAGAATTTTCTGAGAAGTTTCCGAGAATTTTCCGAGAATTTTCCGAGAATTTTCCGAGAATTTTCCGAGAAGTTTCCGAGAATTTTCCGAGAATTTTCCGAGAATTTTCCGAGAATTTTCCGTCAATTTTGCGAGAATTTTCCGAGAATTTTCCGAGAATTTTCCGAGAATTTTCCGAGAATTTTCCGAGAATTTTCCGAGAATTTTCCGAGAATTTTGCGAGAATTTTCCGACAACTTTCTGAGAATTTTCCGAGATTTTCCGGAGAATTTTCCGAGAATTCTCCGAGAATTTTCCGAGAATTTTCCGAGAATTTTCCGAGAATTTTCCGAGAATTTTCTGAGAATTTTCCGAGAATTTTCCGAGAATTTTCCGTCAATTTTCCGAAAATTTTGCGAAAATTTTCCGAGAATTTTCCGAGAATTTTCCGAGAATTTTCCGAGAATTTTCCGAGAATTTTCCGAGAATTTTCCGAGAATTTTCCGAGAATTTTCTGAGAATTTTCCGAGAATTTTCCGAGAATTTTGCAAGAATTTTCCGAGAATTTTCCGAGAATTTTCCGAGAATTTTCCGAGAATTTTCCGAGAATTTTCCGAGAATTTTCCGAGAATTTTCCGAGAATTTTCCGAGAATTTTCCCGAGAATTTTCCGAGAATTTTCCGAGGATTTTCCGAGAATTTTCCGAGAATTTTCCGAGAATTTTCCGAGAATTTTCCGAGAATTTTCCGAGAATTTTCCGAGAATTTTCCGAGAATTTTCCGAGAATTTTCTGAGAATTTTCTGAGACTTTTCCGAGAATTTTCCGAGAATTTTCTCAGAATTTTCCGAGAATTTTCCGAGAATTTTGCGAGAATTTTCCGAGAATTTTCCGAGAATTTTCCGAGAATTTTCCGAGAATTTTCCGACAATCTTCCGAGAATTTTCCGAGAATTTTCTGAGAATTTTCCGAGAATTTTCCGAGAATTTTCTGAGAATTTTCCGAGAATTTTCCGTCAATTTTCCGAGAATTTTCCGAGATTTTCCCGAGAATTTTCCGAGAATTTTCCGAGAATTTTCCGAGAATTTTCCGAGAATTTTCCGAGAATTTTCCGAGAATTTTCCGAGAATTTTCCGGCAACTTTCCGAGAATTTTCCGAGAATTTTCCGAGATTTTTCCGAGAATTTTCCAGGAATTTTCCGAGAATTTTCTGAGAAGTTTCCGAGAATTTTCCGAGAATTTTCCGAGAATTTTCCGAGAATTTTCCGAGAAGTTTCCGAGAATTTTTTCGAGAATTTTCCGAGAATTTTCCGAGAATTTTCCGTCAATTTTGCGAGAATTTTCCGAGAATTTTCCGAGAATTTTCCGAGAATTTTCCGAGAATTTTCCGAGAATTTTCCGAGAATTTTGCGAGAATTTACCCACAACTTTCTGAGAATTTTCCGAGATTTTCCGGAGAATTTTCCGAGAATTCTCCGAGAATTTTCCGAGAATTTTCCGAGAATTTTCCGAGAATTTTCCGAGAATTTTCTGAGAATTTTCCGAGAATTTTCCGAGAATTTTCCGTCAATTTTCCGAAAATTTTGCGAGAATTTTCCGAGAATTTTCCGAGAATTTTCCGAGAATTTTCCGAGAATTTTCCGAGAATTTTCCGAGAATTTTCCGAGAATTTTCCGAGAATTTTCCGAGAATTTTCCGAGAATTTTCCGAGAATTTTCTGAGAATTTTCCGAGAATTTTCCGAGAATTTTGCAAGAATTTTCCGAGAATTTTCCGAGAATTTTCCGAGAATTTTCCGAGAATTTTCCGAGAATTTTCCGAGAATTTTCCGAGAATTTTCCGAGAATTTTCCCGAGAATTTTCCGAGAATTTTCCGAGGATTTTCCGAGAATTTTCCGAGAATTTTCCGAGAATTTTCCGAGAATTTTCCGAGAATTTTCCGAGAATTTTCCGAGAATTTTCCGAGAATTTTCTGAGAATTTTCTGAGAATTTTCCGAGGATTTTCCGAGAATTTTCCGAGAATTTTCTGAGAATTTTCCGAGAATTTTCCGAGAATTTTCCGAGAATTTTCCGAGAATTTTCCGAGAATTTTCTGAGAATTTTCTGAGAATTTTCCGAGAATTTTCCGAGAATTTTCCGAGGATTTTCTGAGAATTTTCCGAGAATTTTCCGAGAATTTTCCGAGAATTTTCCGAGAATTTTCCGAGAATTTTCCGAGAATTTTCCGAGAATTTTCCGAGAATTTTCCGAGATTTTCCCGAGAATTTTCCGTCAATTTTCCGAGAATTTTCCGTCAATTTTCCGAGAATTTTCCGAGAATTTTCCGAGAATTTTCTGAGAATTTTCTGAGAATTTTCCGAGAATTTTCCGAGAATTTTCCGAGAATTTTCCGAGAATTTTCCGAGAATTTTCCGAGAATTTTCCGAGAATTTTCCGAGAATTTTCCGACAATTTTCCGAGAATTTTCCGAGAATTTTCCGAGAATTTTCTGAGAATTTTCCGAGAATTTTCCGTCAATTTTCCGAGAATTTTCCGAGAATTTTCCGAGAATTTTCCCAGATTTTTCTGAGAATTTTCTGAGAATTTTCCGAGAATTTTCCGAGAATTTTCCGAGAATTTTCCGAGAATTTTCCGAGAATTTTGCGAGAATTTTGGGAGAATTTTCCGAGAATTTTCCGAGAATTTTCCGAGAATTTTCCGAGAATTTTCCGAGAATTTTCCGAGAATTTTCCGAGATTTTCCCGAGAATTTTCCGTCAATTTTCCGAGAATTTTCCGTCAATTTTCCGAGAATTTTCCGAGAATTTTCCGAGAATTTTCTGAGAATTTTCTGAGAATTTTCCGAGAATTTTCCGAGAATTTTCCGAGAATTTTCCGAGAATTTTCCGAGAATTTTCCGAGAATTTTCCGAGAATTTTCCGAGAATTTTCCGAGAATTTTCCGAGAATTTTCGAACATTTTTCCGAGAATTTTCCGAGAATTTTCCGAGAATTTTCTGAGAATTTTCCGAGAATTTTCCGTCAATTTTCCGAGAATTTTCCGAGAATTTTCCCAGATTTTTCTGAGAATTTTCTGAGAATTTTCGGAGAATTTTCCGAGAATTTTCCGAGAATTTTCCGAGAATTTTCCGAGAATTTTCCGAGAATTTTCTGAGAATTTTCCGAGAATTTTCCGAGAATTTTCCGAGAATTTTCCGAGAATTTTCTGAGAATTTTCTGAGAATTTTCCGAGAATTTTCCGAGAATTTTCCGAGAATTTTCCGAGAATTTTCCGAGAATTTTCTGAGAATTTTCCGAGAATTTTCCGAGAATTTTCCGAGAATTTTCCGAGATTTTCCCGAGAATTTTCCGAGAATTTTCCGTCAATTTTCCGAGAATTTTCCGAGAATTTTCCGAGATTTTTCGGAGAATTTTGCAGGAATTTTCCGAGAATTTTCTGAGAAGTTTCCGAGAATTTTCCGAGAATTTTCCAGGAATTTTCCGAGAATTTTCTGAGAAGTTTCCGAGAATTTTCCGAGAATTTTCCGAGAATTTTCCGAGAATTTTCCGAGAAGTTTCCGAGAATTTTCCGAGAATTTTCTGAGAATTTTCCGAGAATTTTCCGAGAATTTTCCGAGAATTTTCCGAGAATTTTCCGAGAATTTTCTGAGAATTTTCTGAGAATTTTCCGAGAATTTTCCGAGAATTTTCCGAGAATTTTCCGCGGATTTTCTGAGAATTTTCCGCGAATTTTCCGAGAATTTTCCGAGAATTTTCCGAGAATTTTCCGAGAATTTTCCGAGAATTTTCCGAGAATTTTCCGAGAATTTTCCGAGAATTTTCCGAGAATTTTCCGAGAATTTTCCGAGAATTTTCCGAGAATTTTCCGAGAATTTTCTGAGAATTTTCCGAGAATTTTCCGAGAATTTTCCGAGAATTTTCTGAGAATTTTCCGAGAATTTTCCGAGAATTTTCCGAGAATTTTCCGAGAATTTTCCGAGAATTTTCCAAGAATTTTCCGAGAATTTTCCGAGAATTTTCTGAGAATTTTCCGTCAATTTTCCGAGAATTTTCCGAGAATTTTCCGAGAATTTTCCGAGAATTTTCTGAGAATTTTCCGAGAATTTTCCGAGAATTTTCCGAGAATTTTCCGAGAATTTTCCGAGAATTTTCTGAGAATTTTCCGAGAATTTTCCGAGAATTTTCCGAGAATTTTCCGAGAATTTTCTGAGAATTTTCTGAGAATTTTCCGAGAATTTTCCGAGAATTTTCCGAGAATTTTCCGAGAATTTTCCGAGAATTTTCTGAGAATTTTCCGAGAATTTTCCGAGAATTTTCCGAGAATTTTCCGAGATTTTCCGAGAATTTTCCGAGAATTTTCCGAGATTTTTCCGAGAATTTTCCAGGAATTTTCCGAGAATTTTCTGAGAAGTTTCCGAGAATTTTCCGAGAATTTTCCAGGAATTTTCCGAGAATTTTCTGAGAAGTTTCCGAGAATTTTCCGAGAATTTTCCGAGAATTTTCCGAGAATTTTCCGAGAAGTTTCCGAGAATTTTCCGAGAATTTTCTGAGAATTTTCCGAGAATTTTCCGAGAATTTTCCGAGAATTTTCCGAGAATTTTCCGAGAATTTTCTGAGAATTTTCTGAGAATTTTCCGAGAATTTTCCGAGAATTTTCCGAGGATTTTCTGAGAATTTTCCGCGAATTTTCCGAGAATTTTCCGAGAATTTTGGGAGAATTTTCCGAGAATTTTCCGAGAATTTTCCGAGAATTTTCCGAGAATTTTCCGAGAATTTTCCGAGAATTTTCCGAGAATTTTCCGAGAATTTTCCGAGAATTTTCCGAGAATTTTCCGAGAATTTTCCGAGAATTTTCCGAGAATTTTCTGAGAATTTTCCGAGAATTTTCCGAGAATTTTCCGAGAATTTTCTGAGAATTTTCCGAGAATTTTCCGAGAATTTTCCGAGAATTTTCCGAGAATTTTCCGAGAATTTTCCAAGAATTTTCCGAGAATTTTCCGAGAATTTTCTGAGAATTTTCCGAGAATTTTCCGTCAATTTTCCGAGAATTTTCCGAGAATTTTGCGAGAATTTTCCGAGAATTTTCTGAGAATTTTCCGAGAATTTTCCGAGAATTTTCCGAGAATTTTCCGAGAATTTTCCGAGAATTTTCCGAGAATTTTCCGAGAATTTTCCGAGAATTTTCCGAGAATTTTCCGAGAATTTTCCGAGATTTTCCCGAGAATTTTCCGAGAATTTTCCGAGAATTTTCCGAGAATTTTCCGAGAATTTTCCGTCAATTTACCGTCAATTTTCCGAGAATTTTCCGAGAATTTTCCGAGAATTTTCTGAGAATTTTCCGAGATTTTTCCGAGAATTTTCCGAGAATTTTCCGAGAATTTTCCGAGAATTTTCTGAGAATTTTCCGAGAATTTTCCGAGAATTTTCCGAGAATTTTCCGAGAATTTTCTGAGAATTTTCTGAGAATTTTCCGAGAATTTTCCGAGAATTTTCCGAGAATTTTCCGAGAATTTTCTGAGAATTTTCCGAGAATTTTCCGAGAATTTTCCGAGAATTTTCCGAGATTTTCCCGAGAATTTTCCGAGAATTTTCCGTCAATTTTCCGAGAATTTTCCGAGAATTTTCCGAGATTTTTCCGAGAATTTTCCAGGAATTTTCCGAGAATTTTCTGAGAAGTTTCCGAGAATTTTCCGAGAATTTTCCAGGAATTTTCCGAGAATTTTCTGAGAAGTTTCCGAGAATTTTCCGAGAATTTTCCGAGAATTTTCCGAGAATTTTCCGAGAAGTTTCCGAGAATTTTCCGAGAATTTTCTGAGAATTTTCCGAGAATTTTCCGAGAATTTTCCGAGAATTTTCCGAGAATTTTCCGAGAATTTTCTGAGAATTTTCTGAGAATTTTCCGAGAATTTTCCGAGAATTTTCCGAGGATTTTCTGAGAATTTTCCGCGAATTTTCCGAGAATTTTCCGAGAATTTTGGGAGAATTTTCCGAGAATTTTCCGAGAATTTTCCGAGAATTTTCCGAGAATTTTCGGAGAATTTTCCGAGAATTTTCCGAGAATTTTCCGAGAATTTTCCGAGAATTTTCCGAGAATTTTCCGAGAATTTTCCGAGAATTTTCTGAGAATTTTCCGAGAATTTTCCGAGAATTTTCCGAGAATTTTCTGAGAATTTTCCGAGAATTTTCCGAGAATTTTCCGAGAATTTTCCGAGAATTTTCCGAGAATTTTCCGAGAATTTTCCAAGATTTTTCCGAGAATTTTCCGAGAATTTTCTGAGAATTTTCCGAGAATTTTCCGTCAATTTTCCGAGAATTTTCCGAGAATTTTCCGAGAATTTTCCGAGAATTTTCTGAGAATTTTCCGAGAATTTTCCGAGAATTTTCCGAGAATTTTCCGAGAATTTTCCGAGAATTTTCCGAGAATTTTCCGAGAATTTTCCGAGAATTTTCCGAGAATTTTCCGAGATTCTCCCGAGAATTTTCCGAGAATTTTCCGAGAATTTTCCGAGAATTTTCCGAGAATTTTCCGTCAATTTTCCGTCAATTTTCCGAGAATTTTCGGAGAATTTTCCGAGAATTTTCCGTCAATTTTCCGAGAATTTTCCGAGAATTTTCCGTCAATTTTCCGAGAATTTTCCGAGAATTTTCCGAGAATTTTCCGTCAATTTTCCGAGAATTTTCCGAGAATTTTCCGAGAATTTTCCGAGAATTTTCTGAGAATTTTCCGAGAATTTTCCGAGAATTTTCCGAGATTTTCCCGAGAATTTTCCGAGAATTTTCCGAGAATTTTCCGAGAATTTTCCGAGAATTTTCCGAGAATTTTCAGAGAATTTTCTGAGAATTTTCCGAGAATTTTCTGAGAATTTTCCGAGAATTTTCCGAGAATTTTCCGAGAATTTTCCGAGAATTTTCCGAGAATTTTCCGAGAATTTTCTGAGAATTTTCCGAGAATTTTCCGAGAATTTTCTGAGAATTTTCCGAGAATTTTCCGAGAATTTTCCGAGAATCTTCCGAGAATTTTCCGAGAATTTTCCGAGAATTTTCCGAGAATTTTCCGAGAATTTTCCGAGAATTTTCCGAGAATTTTCCGAGAATTTTCCGAGAATTTTCTGAGAATTTTCCGAGAATTTTCCGAGAATTTTCCGAGATTTTCCCGAGAATTTTCCGAGAATTTTCCGAGAATTTTCCGAGAATTTTCCGAGATTTTCCCGAGAATTTTCCGAGAATTTTCCGAGAATTTTCCGAGAATTTTCCGAGAATTTTCCGAGAATTTTCCGAGAATTTTCCGAGAATTTTCAGAGAATTTTCTGAGAATTTTCCGAGAATTTTCCGAGAATTTTCCGAGAATTTTCCGAGAATTTTCCGAGAATTTTCCGAGAATTTTCCGAGAATTTTCCGAGAATTTTCTGAGAATTTTCCGAGAATTTTCCGAGAATTTTCTGAGAATTTTCCGAGAATTTTCCGAGAATCTTCCGAGAATTTTCCGAGAATTTTCCGAGAATTTTCCGAGAATTTTCCGAGAATTTTCCGAGAATTTTCCGAGAATTTTCCGAGATTTTCCCGAGAATTTTCCGAGAATTTTCCGAGAATTTTCCGAGAATTTTCCGAGAATTTTCCGAGAATTTTCCGAGAATTTTCCGAGAATTTTCCGTCAATTTTCCGAGAATTTTCCGAGAATTTTCCGAGAATTTTCCGAGAATTTTCCGAGAATTTTCCGAGAATTTTCCGAGAATTTTCCAAGAATTTTCCGAGAATTTTCCGAGAATTTTCCGAGATTTTTCTGAGAATTTTCCGAGAATTTTCCGAGAATTTTCCGAGATTTTCCCGAGAATTTTCCGAGAATTTTCTGAGAATTTTCCGAGAATTTTCCGAGAATTTTCCGAGATTTTCCCGAGAATTTTCCGAGAATTTTCCGAGAATTTTCCGAGAATTTTCCGAGAATTTTCCGAGAATTTTCCGAGAATTTTCCGAGAATTTTCTGAGAATTTTCTGAGAATTTTCCGAGAATTTTCCGTCAATTTTCCGAGAATTTTCCGAGAATTTTCCGAGAATTTTCCGTCAATTTTCCGAGAATTTTCCGAGAATTTTCCGTCAATTTTCCGAGAATTTTCCGAGAATTTTCCGAGAATTTTCCGTCAATTTTCCGGGAATTTTCCAAGAATTTTCCGAGAATTTTCCGAGAATTTTCCGAGAATTTTCTGAGAATTTTCCGAGAATTTTCCGAGAATTTTCCGAGAATTTTCCGAGAATTTTCCGAGATTTTCCCGAGAATTTTCCGAGAATTTTCCGAGAATTTTCCGAGAATTTTCCGAGAATTTTCCGAGAATTTTCCGAGAATTTTCCGAGAATTTTCCGAGAATTTTCAGAGAATTTTCTGAGAATTTTCTGAGAATTTTCCGAGAATTTTCCGAGAATTTTCCGAGAATTTTCCGAGAATTTTCCGAGAATTTTCTGAGAATTTTCCGAGAATTTTCCGAGAATTTTCCGAGAATCTTCCGAGAATTTTCCGAGAATTTTCCGAGAATTTTCCGAGAATTTTCCGAGAATTTTCCGAGAATTTTCCGAGAATTTTCCGAGATTTTCCCGGGAATTTTCCGAGAATTTTCCGAGAATTTTCCGAGAATTTTCCGAGAATTTTCCGAGAATTTTCCGAGAATTTTCCGAGAATTTTCCGAGAATTTTCCGTCAATTTTCCGAGAATTTTCCGAGAATTTTCCGAGAATTTTCCGTCAATTTTCCGAGAATTTTCCGAGAATTTTCCGTCAATTTTCCGAGAATTTTCCGAGAATTTTCCGAGAATTTTCCGTCAATTTTCCGAGAATTTTCCGAGAATTTTCCGAGATTTTCCCGAGAATTTTCCGAGAATTTTCCGAGAATTTTCCGAGAATTTTCCGAGAATTTTCCGAGAATTTTCCGTCAATTTTCCGAGAATTTTCCGAGAATTTTCCGAGAATTTTCCGAGAATTTTCCGAGATTTTCCCGAGAATTTTCCGAGAATTTTCTGAGAATTTTCCGAGAATTTTCCGAGAATTTTCCGAGATTTTCCCGAGAATTTTCCGAGAATTTTCCGAGAATTTTCCGAGAATTTTCCGAGAATTTTCCGAGAATTTTCCGAGAATTTTCCGAGAATTTTCTGAGAATTTTCTGAGAATTTTCCGAGAATTTTCCGTCAATTTTCCGAGAATTTTCCGAGAATTTTCCGAGAATTTTCCGTCAATTTTCCGAGAATTTTCCGAGAATTTTCCGTCAATTTTCCGAGAATTTTCCGAGAATTTTCCGAGAATTTTCCGTCAATTTTCCGAGAATTTTCCAAGAATTTTCCGAGAATTTTCCGAGAATTTTCCGAGAATTTTCTGAGAATTTTCCGAGAATTTTCCGAGAATTTTCCGAGAATTTTCCGAGAATTTTCCGAGATTTTCCCGAGAATTTTCCGAGAATTTTCCGAGAATTTTCCGAGAATTTTCCGAGAATTTTCCGAGAATTTTCCGAGAATTTTCCGAGAATTTTCCGAGAATTTTCAGAGAATTTTCTGAGAATTTTCTGAGAATTTTCCGAGAATTTTCCGAGAATTTTCCGAGAATTTTCCGAGAATTTTCCGAGAATTTTCTGAGAATTTTCCGAGAATTTTCCGAGAATTTTCCGAGAATCTTCCGAGAATTTTCCGAGAATTTTCCGAGAATTTTCCGAGAATTTTCCGAGAATTTTCCGAGAATTTTCCGAGAATTTTCCGAGATTTTCCCGGGAATTTTCCGAGAATTTTCCGAGAATTTTCCGAGAATTTTCCGAGAATTTTCCGAGAATTTTCCGAGAATTTTCCGAGAATTTTCCGAGAATTTTCCGTCAATTTTCCGAGAATTTTCCGAGAATTTTCCGAGAATTTTCCGTCAATTTTCCGAGAATTTTCCGAGAATTTTCCGTCAATTTTCCGAGAATTTTCCGAGAATTTTCCGAGAATTTTCCGTCAATTTTCCGAGAATTTTCCGAGAATTTTCCGAGAATTTTCCGAGAATTTTCCGAGAATTTTCTGAGAATTTTCCGAGAATTTTCCGAGAATTTTCCGAGATTTTCCCGAGAATTTTCCGAGAATTTTCCGAGAATTTTCCGAGAATTTTCCGAGAATTTTCAGAGAATTTTCTGAGAATTTTCCGAGAATTTTCTGAGAATTTTCCGAGAATTTTCCGAGAATTTTCCGAGAATTTTCCGAGAATTTTCCGAGAATTTTCCGAGAATTTTCTGAGAATTTTCCGAGAATTTTCCGAGAATTTTCTGAGAATTTTCCGAGAATTTTCCGAGAATTTTCCGAGAATTTTCCGAGAATTTTCCGAGAATTTTCCGAGAATTTTCCGAGAATTTTCCGAGAATTTTCCGAGAATTTTCTGAGAATTTTCTGAGAATTTTCTGAGAATTTTCCGAGAATTTTCCGAGAATTTTCTGAGAATTTTCCGCGAATTTTCCGAGAATTTTGCGAGAATTTCCCGAGAATTTTCCGAGAATTTTCCGAGAATTTTCCGAGAATTTTCCGAGAATTTTCCGAGAATTTTCCGAGATTTTCCCGAGAATTTTCCGAGAATTTTCCGAGGATTTTCCGAGAATTTTCCGAGAATTTTCCGAGAATTTTCCGAGAATTTTCCGAGAATTTTCCGAGAATTTTCCGAGAATTTTCCGTCAATTTTCCGAGAATTTTCCGAGAATTTTCCGAGAATTTTCCGAGAATTTTCCGAGAATTTTCCGAGAATTTTCCGAGAATTTTCCGAGAATTTTCCGAGAATTTTCCGAGAATTTTCCGAGAATTTTCTGAGAATTTTCCGAGAATTTTCCGAGAATTTTCCGAGAATTTGCCAAGAATTTTCCGTCAATTTTCCGAGAATTTTCCGAGAATTTTCCGAGAATTTTCTGAGAATTTTCTGAGAATTTTCCGAGAATTTTCCGAGAATTTTCCGAGAATTTTCCGAGAATTTTCCGAGAATTTTCCGAGAATTTTCCGAGAATTTTCCGAGAATTTTCCGAGAATTTTCCGAGAATTTTCTGAGAATTTTCCGAGAATTTTCCGAGAATTTTCCGAGAATTTGCCAAGAATTTTCCGTCAATTTTCCGAGAATTTTCCGAGAATTTTCCGAGAATTTTCCGAGAATTTTCTGAGAATTTTCTGAGAATTTTCCGAGAATTTTCCGTCAATTTTCCGAGAATTTTCCGAGAATTTTCCGAGAATTTTCCGTCAATTTTCCGAGAATTTTCCGAGAATTTTCCGTCAATTTTCCGAGAATTTTCCGAGAATTTTCCGAGAATTTTCCGTCAATTTTCCGAGAATTTTCCGAGAATTTTCCGAGAATTTTCCGAGAATTTTCCGAGAATTTTCTGAGAATTTTCCGAGAATTTTCCGAGAATTTTCCGAGATTTTCCCGAGAATTTTCCGAGAATTTTCCGAGAATTTTCCGAGAATTTTCCGAGAATTTTCAGAGAATTTTCTGAGAATTTTCCGAGAATTTTCTGAGAATTTTCCAAGAATTTTCCGAGAATTTTCCGAGAATTTTCCGAGAATTTTCCGAGAATTTTCCGAGAATTTTCTGAGAATTTTCCGAGAATTTTCCGAGAATTTTCTGAGAATTTTCCGAGAATTTTCCGAGAATTTTCCGAGAATCTTCCGAGAATTTTCCGAGAATTTTCCGAGAATTTTCCGAGAATTTTCCGAGAATTTTCCGAGAATTTTCCGAGAATTTTCCGAGATTTTCCCGAGAATTTTCCGAGATTTTTCCGAGAATTTTCCGAGAATTTTCCGAGAATTTTCCGAGAATTTTCCGAGAATTTTCGGAGAATTTTCCGAGAATTTTCCGTCAACTTTCCGAGAATTTTCCGAGAATTTTCCGAGATTTTTCCGAGAATTTTCCAGGAATTTTCCGAGATTTTCCCGAGAATTTTCCGAGAATTTTCCGAGAATTTTCCGAGAATTTTCCGAGAATTTTCCGAGAATTTTCCGAGAATTTTCCGAGAATTTTCAGTCAATTTTCCGAGAATTTTCCGAGAATTTTCCGAGAATTTTCCGTCAATTTTCCGAGAATTTTCCGAGAATTTTCCGTCAATTTTCCGAGAATTTTCCGAGAATTTTCCGAGAATTTTACGTCAATTTTCCGAGAATTTTCCGAGAATTTTCCGAGAATTTTCCGAGAATTTTCTGAGAATTTTCCGAGAATTTTCCGACCATTTTCCGAGATTTTCCCGAGAATTTTCCGAGAATTTTCCGAGAATTTTCCGAGAATTTTCCGAGAATTTTCCGAGAATTTTCCGAGATTTTTCCGAGAATTTTCCGAGAATTTTCTGAGAATTTTCCGAGAATTTTCCGAGAATTTTCTGAGAATTTTCCGAGAATTTTCCGAGAATTTTCCGAGAATCTTCCGAGAATTTTCCGAGAATTTTCCGAGAATTTTCCGAGATTTTCCCGAGAATTTTCCGAGAATTTTCCGAGAATTTTCCGAGATTTTCCCGAGAATTTTCCGAGAATTTTCCGAGAATTTTCCGAGAATTTTCCGAGAATTTTCTGAGAATTTTCCGAGAATTTTCCGAGAATTTTCCGAGAATCTTCCGAGAATTTTCCGAGAATTTTCCGAGAATTTTCCGAGAATTTTCCGAGAATTTTCCGAGAATTTTCCGAGAATTTTCCGAGATTTTCCCGAGAATTTTCCGAGAATTTTCCGAGAATTTTCCGAGAATTTTCCGTCAATTTTCCGAGAATTTTCCGAGAATTTTCCGTCAATTTTCCGAGAATTTTCCGAGAATTTTCCGAGAATTTTCCGTCAATTTTCCGAGAATTTTCCGAGAATTTTCCGAGAATTTTCCGAGAATTTTCCGAGAATTTTCTGAGAATTTTCCGAGAATTTTCCGAGAATTTTCCGAGATTTGCCCGAGAATTTTCCGAGAATTTTCCGAGAATTTTCCGAGAATTTTCCGAGAATTTTCCGAGAATTTTCCGAGAATTTTCTGAGAATTTTCCGAGAATTTTCTGAGAATTTTCCGAGAATTTTCCGAGAATTTTCCGAGAATTTTCCGAGAATTTTCCGAGAATTTTCCGAGAATTTTCCGAGAATTTTCCGAGAATTTTCCGAGATTTTCCCGAGAATTTTCCGTCAATTTTCCGAGAATTTTCCGTCAATTTTCCGAGAATTTTCCGAGAATTTTCCGAGAATTTTCTGAGAATTTTCTGAGAATTTTCCGAGAATTTTCCGAGAATTTTCCGAGAATTTTCCGAGAATTTTCCGAGAATTTTCCGAGAATTTTCCGAGAATTTTCCGAGAATTTTCCGACAATTTTCCGAGAATTTTCCGAGAATTTTCCGAGAATTTTCTGAGAATTTTCCGAGAATTTTCCGTCAATTTTCCGAGAATTTTCCGAGAATTTTCCGAGAATTTTCCCAGATTTTTCTGAGAATTTTCTGAGAATTTTCCGAGAATTTTCCGAGAATTTTCCG
Source organism: Eutreptiella sp. 'Long Island Sound 2002' (assembly GCA_964036045.1). Taxonomy (NCBI): domain Eukaryota; phylum Euglenozoa; class Euglenophyceae; order Eutreptiales; family Eutreptiaceae; genus Eutreptiella; species Eutreptiella sp. 'Long Island Sound 2002'. Next base: position 72,946 of record CAXIWF010001011.1, read on the forward strand.
AGAATTTTCCGAGAATTTTCCGAGAATTTTGCGAGAATTTTGGGAGAATTTTCCGAGAATTTTCCGAGAATTTTCCGAGAATTTTCCGAGAATTTTCCGAGAATTTTCCGAGAATTTTCCGAGATTTTCCCGAGAATTTTCCGTCAATTTTCCGAGAATTTTCCGTCAATTTTCCGAGAATTTTCCGAGAATTTTCCGAGAATTTTCTGAGAATTTTCTGAGAATTTTCCGAGAATTTTCCGAGAATTTTCCGAGAATTTTCCGAGAATTTTCCGAGAATTTTCCGAGAATTTTCCGAGAATTTTCCGAGAATTTTCCGAGAATTTTCCGAGAATTTTCGAACATTTTTCCGAGAATTTTCCGAGAATTTTCCGAGAATTTTCTGAGAATTTTCCGAGAATTTTCCGTCAATTTTCCGAGAATTTTCCGAGAATTTTCCCAGATTTTTCTGAGAATTTTCTGAGAATTTTCGGAGAATTTTCCGAGAATTTTCCGAGAATTTTCCGAGAATTTTCCGAGAATTTTCCGAGAATTTTCCGAGAATTTTCTGAGAATTTTCCGAGAATTTTCCGAGAATTTTCCGAGAATTTTCCGAGAATTTTCTGAGAATTTTCTGAGAATTTTCCGAGAATTTTCCGAGAATTTTCCGAGAATTTTCCGAGAATTTTCCGAGAATTTTCTGAGAATTTTCCGAGAATTTTCCGAGAATTTTCCGAGAATTTTCCGAGATTTTCCCGAGAATTTTCCGAGAATTTTCCGTCAATTTTCCGAGAATTTTCCGAGAATTTTCCGAGATTTTTCGGAGAATTTTGCAGGAATTTTCCGAGAATTTTCTGAGAAGTTTCCGAGAATTTTCCGAGAATTTTCCAGGAATTTTCCGAGAATTTTCTGAGAAGTTTCCGAGAATTTTCCGAGAATTTTCCGAGAATTTTGCGAGAATTTTCCGAGAAGTTTCCGAGAATTTTCCGAGAATTTTCTGAGAATTTTCCGAGAATTTTCCGAGAATTTTCCGAGAATTTTCCGAGAATTTTCCGAGAATTTTCTGAGAATTTTCTGAGAATTTTCCGAGAATTTTCCGAGAATTTTCCGAGAATTTTCCGCGGATTTTCTGAGAATTTTCCGCGAATTTTCCGAGAATTTTCCGAGAATTTTCCGAGAATTTTCCGAGAATTTTCCGAGAATTTTCCGAGAATTTTCCGAGAATTTTCCGAGAATTTTCCGAGAATTTTCCGAGAATTTTCCGAGAATTTTCCGAGAATTTTCTGAGAATTTTCCGAGAATTTTCCGAGAATTTTCCGAGAATTTTCTGAGAATTTTCCGAGAATTTTCCGAGAATTTTCCGAGAATTTTCCGAGAATTTTCCGAGAATTTTCCAAGAATTTTCCGAGAATTTTCCGAGAATTTTCTGAGAATTTTCCGTCAATTTTCCGAGAATTTTCCGAGAATTTTCCGAGAATTTTCCGAGAATTTTCTGAGAATTTTCCGAGAATTTTCCGAGAATTTTCCGAGAATTTTCCGAGAATTTTCCGAGAATTTTCTGAGAAGTTTCCGAGAATTTTCCGAGAATTTTCCGAGAATTTTCCGAGAATTTTCTGAGAATTTTCTGAGAATTTTCCGAGAATTTTCCGAGAATTTTCCGAGAATTTTCCGAGAATTTTCCGAGAATTTTCTGAGAATTTTCCGAGAATTTTCCGAGAATTTTCCGAGAATTTTCCGAGATTTTCCGAGAATTTTCCGAGAATTTTCCGAGATTTTTCCGAGAATTTTCCAGGAATTTTCCGAGAATTTTCTGAGAAGTTTCCGAGAATTTTCCGAGAATTTTCCAGGAATTTTCCGAGAATTTTCTGAGAAGTTTCCGAGAATTTTCCGAGAATTTTCCGAGAATTTTCCGAGAATTTTCCGAGAAGTTTCCGAGAATTTTCCGAGAATTTTCTGAGAATTTTCCGAGAATTTTCCGAGAATTTTCCGAGAATTTTCCGAGAATTTTCCGAGAATTTTCTGAGAATTTTCTGAGAATTTTCCGAGAATTTTCCGAGAATTTTCCGAGGATTTTCTGAGAATTTTCCGCGAATTTTCCGAGAATTTTCCGAGAATTTTGGGAGAATTTTCCGAGAATTTTCCGAGAATTTTCCGAGAATTTTCCGAGAATTTTCCGAGAATTTTCCGAGAATTTTCCGAGAATTTTCCGAGAATTTTCCGAGAATTTTCCGAGAATTTTCCGAGAATTTTCCGAGAATTTTCCGAGAATTTTCCGAGAATTTTCCGAGAATTTTCCGAGAATTTTCCGAGAATTTTCTGAGAATTTTCCGAGAATTTTCTGAGAATTTTCCGAGAATTTTCCGAGAATTTTCCGAGAATTTTCCAAGAATTTTCCGAGAATTTTCCGAGAATTTTCTGAGAATTTTCCGAGAATTTTCCGTCAATTTTCCGAGAATTTTCCGAGAATTTTGCGAGAATTTTCCGAGAATTTTCTGAGAATTTTCCGAGAATTTTCCGAGAATTTTCCGAGAATTTTCCGAGAATTTTCCGAGAATTTTCCGAGAATTTTCCGAGAATTTTCCGAGAATTTTCCGAGAATTTTCCGAGATTTTCCCGAGAATTTTCCGAGAATTTTCCGAGAATTTTCCGAGAATTTTCCGAGAATTTTCCGTCAATTTACCGTCAATTTTCCGAGAATTTTCCGAGAATTTTCCGAGAATTTTCTGAGAATTTTCCGAGATTTTTCCGAGAATTTTCCGAGAATTTTCCGAGAATTTTCCGAGAATTTTCTGAGAATTTTCCGAGAATTTTCCGAGAATTTTCCGAGAATTTTCCGAGAATTTTCTGAGAATTTTCTGAGAATTTTCCGAGAATTTTCCGAGAATTTTCCGAGAATTTTCCGAGAATTTTCCGAGAATTTTCTGAGAATTTTCCGAGAATTTTCCGAGAATTTTCCGAGAATTTTCCGAGATTTTCCCGAGAATTTTCCGAGAATTTTCCGTCAATTTTCCGAGAATTTTCCGAGAATTTTCCGAGATTTTTCCGAGAATTTTCCAGGAATTTTCCGAGAATTTTCTGAGAAGTTTCCGAGAATTTTCCGAGAATTTTCCAGGAATTTTCCGAGAATTTTCTGAGAAGTTTCCGAGAATTTTCCGAGAATTTTCCGAGAATTTTCCGAGAATTTTCCGAGAATTTTCCGAGAATTTTCTGAGAATTTTCTGAGAATTTTCCGAGAATTTTCCGAGAATTTTCCGAGGATTTTCTGAGAATTTTCCGCGAATTTTCCGAGAATTTTCCGAGAATTTTGGGAGAATTTTCCGAGAATTTTCCGAGAATTTTCCGAGAATTTTCCGAGAATTTTCCGAGAATTTTCCGAGAATTTTCCGAGAATTTTCCGAGAATTTTCCGAGAATTTTCCGAGAATTTTCCGAGAATTTTCCGAGAATTTTCTGAGAATTTTCCGAGAATTTTCCGAGAATTTTCCGAGAATTTTCTGAGAATTTTCCGAGAATTTTCCGAGAATTTTCCGAGAATTTTCCGAGAATTTTCCGAGAATTTTCCGAGAATTTTCCAAGATTTTTCCGAGAATTTTCCGAGAATTTTCTGAGAATTTTCCGAGAATTTTCCGTCAATTTTCCGAGAATTTTCCGAGAATTTTCCGAGAATTTTCCGAGAATTTTCTGAGAATTTTCCGAGAATTTTCCGAGAATTTTCCGAGAATTTTCCGAGAATTTTCCGAGAATTTTCCGAGAATTTTCCGAGAATTTTCCGAGAATTTTCCGAGAATTTTCCGAGATTCTCCCGAGAATTTTCCGAGAATTTTCCGAGAATTTTCCGAGAATTTTCCGAGAATTTTCCGTCAATTTTCCGTCAATTTTCCGAGAATTTTCGGAGAATTTTCCGAGAATTTTCCGTCAATTTTCCGAGAATTTTCCGAGAATTTTCCGTCAATTTTCCGAGAATTTTCCGGAGAATTTTCCGAGAATTTTCCGTCAATTTTCCGAGAATTTTCCGAGAATTTTCCGAGAATTTTCCGAGAATTTTCCGAGAATTTTCTGAGAATTTTCCGAGAATTTTCCGAGAATTTTCCGAGATTTTCCCGAGAATTTTCCGAGAATTTTCCGAGAATTTTCCGAGAATTTTCCGAGAATTTTCCGAGAATTTTCAGAGAATTTTCTGAGAATTTTCCGAGAATTTTCTGAGAATTTTCCGAGAATTTTCCGAGAATTTTCCGAGAATTTTCCGAGAATTTTCCGAGAATTTTCCGAGAATTTTCTGAGAATTTTCCGAGAATTTTCCGAGAATTTTCTGAGAATTTTCCGAGAATTTTCCGAGAATTTTCCGAGAATCTTCCGAGAATTTTCCGAGAATTTTCCGAGAATTTTCCGAGAATTTTCCGAGAATTTTCCGAGAATTTTCCGAGAATTTTCCGAGAATTTTCCGAGAATTTTCTGAGAATTTTCCGAGAATTTTCCGAGAATTTTCCGAGATTTTCCCGAGAATTTTCCGAGAATTTTCCGAGAATTTTCCGAGAATTTTCCGAGATTTTCCCGAGAATTTTCCGAGAATTTTCCGAGAATTTTCCGAGAATTTTCCGAGAATTTTCCGAGAATTTTCCGAGAATTTTCCGAGAATTTTCCGAGAATTTTCAGAGAATTTTCTGAGAATTTTCCGAGAATTTTCCGAGAATTTTCCGAGAATTTTCCGAGAATTTTCCGAGAATTTTCCGAGAATTTTCCGAGAATTTTCCGAGAATTTTCTGAGAATTTTCCGAGAATTTTCCGAGAATTTTCTGAGAATTTTCCGAGAATTTTCCGAGAATTTTCCGAGAATCTTCCGAGAATTTTCCGAGAATTTTCCGAGAATTTTCCGAGAATTTTCCGAGAATTTTCCGAGAATTTTCCGAGAATTTTCCGAGATTTTCCCGAGAATTTTCCGAGAATTTTCCGAGAATTTTCCGAGAATTTTCCGAGAATTTTCCGAGAATTTTCCGAGAATTTTCCGAGAATTTTCCGTCAATTTTCCGAGAATTTTCCGAGAATTTTCCGAGAATTTTCCGAGAATTTTCCGAGAATTTTCCGAGAATTTTCCGAGAATTTTCCAAGAATTTTCCGAGAATTTTCCGAGAATTTTCCGAGATTTTTCTGAGAATTTTCCGAGAATTTTCCGAGAATTTTCCGAGATTTTCCCGAGAATTTTCCGAGAATTTTCTGAGAATTTTCCGAGAATTTTCCGAGAATTTTCCGAGATTTTCCCGAGAATTTTCCGAGAATTTTCCGAGAATTTTCCGAGAATTTTCCGAGAATTTTCCGAGAATTTTCCGAGAATTTTCCGAGAATTTTCTGAGAATTTTCTGAGAATTTTCCGAGAATTTTCCGTCAATTTTCCGAGAATTTTCCGAGAATTTTCCGAGAATTTTCCGTCAATTTTCCGAGAATTTTCCGAGAATTTTCCGTCAATTTTCCGAGAATTTTCCGAGAATTTTCCGAGAATTTTCCGTCAATTTTCCGAGAATTTTCCAAGAATTTTCCGAGAATTTTCCGAGAATTTTCCGAGAATTTTCTGAGAATTTTCCGAGAATTTTCCGAGAATTTTCCGAGAATTTTCCGAGAATTTTCCGAGATTTTCCCGAGAATTTTCCGAGAATTTTCCGAGAATTTTCCGAGAATTTTCCGAGAATTTTCCGAGAATTTTCCGAGAATTTTCCGAGAATTTTCCGAGAATTTTCAGAGAATTTTCTGAGAATTTTCTGAGAATTTTCCGAGAATTTTCCGAGAATTTTCCGAGAATTTTCCGAGAATTTTCCGAGAATTTTCTGAGAATTTTCCGAGAATTTTCCGAGAATTTTCCGAGAATCTTCCGAGAATTTTCCGAGAATTTTCCGAGAATTTTCCGAGAATTTTCCGAGAATTTTCCGAGAATTTTCCGAGAATTTTCCGAGATTTTCCCGGGAATTTTCCGAGAATTTTCCGAGAATTTTCCGAGAATTTTCCGAGAATTTTCCGAGAATTTTCCGAGAATTTTCCGAGAATTTTCCGAGAATTTTCCGTCAATTTTCCGAGAATTTTCCGAGAATTTTCCGAGAATTTTCCGTCAATTTTCCGAGAATTTTCCGAGAATTTTCCGTCAATTTTCCGAGAATTTTCCGAGAATTTTCCGAGAATTTTCCGTCAATTTTCCGAGAATTTTCCGAGAATTTTCCGAGAATTTTCCGAGAATTTTCCGAGAATTTTCTGAGAATTTTCCGAGAATTTTCCGAGAATTTTCCGAGATTTTCCCGAGAATTTTCCGAGAATTTTCCGAGAATTTTCCGAGAATTTTCCGAGAATTTTCAGAGAATTTTCTGAGAATTTTCCGAGAATTTTCTGAGAATTTTCCGAGAATTTTCCGAGAATTTTCCGAGAATTTTCCGAGAATTTTCCGAGAATTTTCCGAGAATTTTCTGAGAATTTTCCGAGAATTTTCCGAGAATTTTCTGAGAATTTTCCGAGAATTTTCCGAGAATTTTCCGAGAATTTTCCGAGAATTTTCCGAGAATTTTCCGAGAATTTTCCGAGAATTTTCCGAGAATTTTCCGAGAATTTTCTGAGAATTTTCTGAGAATTTTCTGAGAATTTTCCGAGAATTTTCCGAGAATTTTCTGAGAATTTTCCGCGAATTTTCCGAGAATTTTGCGAGAATTTCCCGAGAATTTTCCGAGAATTTTCCGAGAATTTTCCGAGAATTTTCCGAGAATTTTCCGAGAATTTTCCGAGAATTTTCCGAGATTTTCCCGAGAATTTTCCGAGAATTTTCCGAGGATTTTCCGAGAATTTTCCGAGAATTTTCCGAGAATTTTCCGAGAATTTTCCGAGAATTTTCCGAGAATTTTCCGAGAATTTTCCGTCAATTTTCCGAGAATTTTCCGAGAATTTTCCGAGAATTTTCCGAGAATTTTCCGAGAATTTTCCGAGAATTTTCCGAGAATTTTCCGAGAATTTTCCGAGAATTTTCCGAGAATTTTCCGAGAATTTTCCGAGAATTTTCCGAGAATTTTCTGAGAATTTTCCGAGAATTTTCCGAGAATTTTCCGAGAATTTGCCAAGAATTTTCCGTCAATTTTCCGAGAATTTTCCGAGAATTTTCCGAGAATTTTCCGAGAATTTTCTGAGAATTTTCTGAGAATTTTCCGAGAATTTTCCGAGAATTTTCCGAGAATTTTCCGAGAATTTTCCGAGAATTTTCCGAGAATTTTCCGAGAATTTTCCGAGAATTTTCCGAGAATTTTCTGAGAATTTTCCGAGAATTTTCCGAGAATTTTCCGAGAATTTGCCAAGAATTTTCCGTCAATTTTCCGAGAATTTTCCGAGAATTTTCCGAGAATTTTCCGAGAATTTTCTGAGAATTTTCTGAGAATTTTCCGAGAATTTTCCGTCAATTTTCCGAGAATTTTCCGAGAATTTTCCGAGAATTTTCCGTCAATTTTCCGAGAATTTTCCGAGAATTTTCCGTCAATTTTCCGAGAATTTTCCGAGAATTTTCCGAGAATTTTCCGTCAATTTTCCGAGAATTTTCCGAGAATTTTCCGAGAATTTTCCGAGAATTTTCCGAGAATTTTCTGAGAATTTTCCGAGAATTTTCCGAGAATTTTCCGAGATTTTCCCGAGAATTTTCCGAGAATTTTCCGAGAATTTTCCGAGAATTTTCCGAGAATTTTCAGAGAATTTTCTGAGAATTTTCCGAGAATTTTCTGAGAATTTTCCAAGAATTTTCCGAGAATTTTCCGAGAATTTTCCGAGAATTTTCCGAGAATTTTCCGAGAATTTTCTGAGAATTTTCCGAGAATTTTCCGAGAATTTTCTGAGAATTTTCCGAGAATTTTCCGAGAATTTTCCGAGAATCTTCCGAGAATTTTCCGAGAATTTTCCGAGAATTTTCCGAGAATTTTCCGAGAATTTTCCGAGAATTTTCCGAGAATTTTCCGAGATTTTCCCGAGAATTTTCCGAGATTTTTCCGAGAATTTTCTGAGAATTTTCCGAGAATTTTCCGAGAATTTTCCGAGAATTTTCGGAGAATTTTCCGAGAATTTTCCGTCAACTTTCCGAGAATTTTCCGAGAATTTTCCGAGATTTTTCCGAGAATTTTCCAGGAATTTTCCGAGATTTTCCCGAGAATTTTCCGAGAATTTTCCGAGAATTTTCCGAGAATTTTCCGAGAATTTTCCGAGAATTTTCCGAGAATTTTCCGAGAATTTTCAGTCAATTTTCCGAGAATTTTCCGAGAATTTTCCGAGAATTTTCCGTCAATTTTCCGAGAATTTTCCGAGAATTTTCCGTCAATTTTCCGAGAATTTTCCGAGAATTTTCCGAGAATTTTACGTCAATTTTCCGAGAATTTTCCGAGAATTTTCCGAGAATTTTCCGAGAATTTTCCGAGAATTTTCTGAGAATTTTCCGAGAATTTTCCGACCATTTTCCGAGATTTTCCCGAGAATTTTCCGAGAATTTTCCGAGAATTTTCCGAGAATTTTCCGAGAATTTTCCGAGAATTTTCCGAGAATTTTCCGAGAATTTTCCGAGAATTTTCTGAGAATTTTCCGAGAATTTTCCGAGAATTTTCTGAGAATTTTCCGAGAATTTTCCGAGAATTTTCCGAGAATCTTCCGAGAATTTTCCGAGAATTTTCCGAGAATTTTCCGAGATTTTCCCGAGAATTTTCCGAGAATTTTCCGAGAATTTTCCGAGATTTTCCCGAGAATTTTCCGAGAATTTTCCGAGAATTTTCCGAGAATTTTCCGAGAATTTTCTGAGAATTTTCCGAGAATTTTCCGAGAATTTTCCGAGAATCTTCCGAGAATTTTCCGAGAATTTTCCGAGAATTTTCCGAGAATTTTCCGAGAATTTTCCGAGAATTTTCCGAGAATTTTCCGAGATTTTCCCGAGAATTTTCCGAGAATTTTCCGAGAATTTTCCGAGAATTTTCCGTCAATTTTCCGAGAATTTTCCGAGAATTTTCCGTCAATTTTCCGAGAATTTTCCGAGAATTTTCCGAGAATTTTCCGTCAATTTTCCGAGAATTTTCCGAGAATTTTCCGAGAATTTTCCGAGAATTTTCCGAGAATTTTCTGAGAATTTTCCGAGAATTTTCCGAGAATTTTCCGAGATTTGCCCGAGAATTTTCCGAGAATTTTCCGAGAATTTTCCGAGAATTTTCCGAGAATTTTCCGAGAATTTTCCGAGAATTTTCTGAGAATTTTCCGAGAATTTTCTGAGAATTTTCCGAGAATTTTCCGAGAATTTTCCGAGAATTTTCCGAGAATTTTCCGAGAATTTTCCGAGAATTTTCTGAGAATTTTCCGAGAATTTTCCGAGAATTTTCTGAGAATTTTCCGAGAATTTTCCGAGAATTTTCCGAGAATTTTCCGAGAATTTTCCGAGAATTTTCCGAGAATTTTCCGAGAATTTTCCGAGAATTTTCCGAGAATTTTCCGAGAATTTTCCGAGAATTTTCCGAGAATTTTCCGAGAATTTTCCGTCAATTTTCCGAGAATTTTCCGAGAATTTTCCGAGAATTTTCCGAGAATTTTCCGAGAATTTTCCGAGAATTTTCCGAGAATTTTCCAAGAATTTTCGGAGAATTTTCCGAGAATTTTCCGAGATTTTTCTGAGAATTTTCCGAGAATTTTCCGAGAATTTTCCGAGATTTTCCCGAGAATTTTCCGAGAATTTTCCGAGAATTTTCCGAGAATTTTCCGAGAATTTTCCGAGAATTTTCCGTCAATTTTCCGAGAATTTTCCGAGAATTTTCCGAGAATTTTCCGAGAATTTTCCGAGAATTTTCCGAGAATTTTCCGAGAATTTTCCAAGAATTTTCCGAGAATTTTCCGAGAATTTTCCGAGATTTTTCTGAGAATTTTCCGAGAATTTTCCGAGAATTTTCCGAGAATTTTCTGAGAAGTTTCCGAGAATTTTCCGAGAATTTTCCGAGAATTTTCCGAGAATTTTCCGAGAAGTTTCCGAGAATTTTCCGAGAATTTTCCGAGAATTTTCCGAGAATTTTCCGAGAATTTTCTGAGAATTTTCCGAGAATTTTCTGAGAATTTTCTGAGAATTTTCCGAGAATTTTCCGTCAATTTTCCGAGGATTTTCCGAGAATTTTCCGAGAATTTTCCGTCAATTTTCCGAGAATTTTCCGAGAATTTTCTGAGAATTTTCTGAGAATTTTCCGAGAATTTTCCGTCAATTTTCCGAGAATTTTCCGAGAATTTTCCGAGAATTTTCCGTCAATTTTCCGAGAATTTTCCGAGAATTTTCCGTCAATTTTCCGAGAATTTTCCGAGAATTTTCCGAGAATTTTCCGTCACTTTTCCGAGAATTTTCCGAGAATTTTCCGAGAATTTTCCGAGAATTTTCCGAGAATTTTCTGAGAATTTTCCGAGAATTTTCCGAGAATTTTCCGAGATTTTCCCGAGAATTTTCCGAGAATTTTCCGAGAATTTTCCGAGAATTTTCCGAGAATTTTCAGAGAATTTTCTGAGAATTTTCCGAGAATTTTTTGAGAATTTTCCGAGAATTTTCCGAGAATTTTCCGAGAATTTTCCGAGAATTTTCCGAGAATTTTCTGAGAATTTTCCGAGAATTTTCCGAGAATTTTCTGAGAATTTTCCGAGAATTTTCCGAGAATTTTCCGAGAATCTTCCGAGAATTTTCCGAGAATTTTCCGAGAATTTTCCGAGAATTTTCCGAGAATTTTCCGAGAATTTTCCGAGAATTTTCCGAGATTTTCCCGAGAATTTTCCGAGAATTTTCCGAGAATTTTCCGAGAATTTTCCGAGAATTTTCCGAGAATTTTCCGAGAATTTTCCGAGAATTTTCCGAGAATTTTCCGTCAACTTTCCGAGAATTTTCCGAGAATTTTCCGAGATTTTTCCGAGAATTTTCCAGGAATTTTCCGAGATTTTCCCGAGAATTTTCCGAGAATTTTCCGAGAATTTTCCGAGAATTTTCCGAGAATTGTCCGAGAATTTTCCGAGAATTTTCCGAGAATTTTCCGAGAATTTTCCGTCAATTTTCCGAGAATTTTCCGAGAATTTTCCGAGAATTTTCCGTCAATTTTCCGAGAATTTTCCGAGAATTTTCCGTCAATTTTCCGAGAATTTTCCGAGAATTTTCCGAGAATTTTACGTCAATTTTCCGAGAATTTTCCGAGAATTTTCCGAGAATTTTCCGAGAATTTTCCGAGAATTTTCTGAGAATTTTCCGAGAATTTTCCGAGAATTTTCCGAGATTTTCCCGAGAATTTTCCGAGAATTTTCCGAGAATTTTCCGAGAATTTTCCGAGAATTTTCCAGGAATTTTCCGAGATTTTCCCGAGAATTTTCCGAGAATTTTCCGAGAATTTTCCGAGAATTTTCCGAGAATTTTCCGAGAATTTTCTGAGAATTTTCCGAGAATTTTCCGAGAATTTTCCGAGAATCTTCCGAGAATTTTCCGAGAATTTTCCGAGAATTTTCCGAGATTTTCCCGAGAATTTTCCGAGAATTTTCCGAGAATTTTCCGAGATTTTCCCGAGAATTTTCCGAGAATTTTCCGAGAATTTTCCGAGAATTTTCCGAGAATTTTCCGAGAATTTTCTGAGAATTTTCCGAGAATTTTCCGAGAATTTTCCGAGAATCTTCCGAGAATTTTCCGAGAATTTTCCGAGAATTTTCCGAGAATTTTCCGAGAATTTTCCGAGAATTTTCCGAGAATTTTCCGAGATTTTCCCGAGAATTTTCCGAGAATTTTCCGAGAATTTTCCGAGAATTTTCCGTCAATTTTCCGAGAATTTTCCGAGAATTTTCCGTCAATTTTCCGAGAATTTTCCGAGAATTTTCCGAGAATTTTCCGTCAATTTTCCGAGAATTTTCCGAGAATTTTTCGAGAATTTTCCGAGATTTTCCCGAGAATTTTCCGAGAATTTTCCGAGAATTTTCCGAGAATTTTCCGAGATTTTCCCGAGAATTTTCCGAGAATTTTCCGAGAATTTTCCGAGAATTTTCCGAGAATTTTCCGAGAATTTTCCGAGAATTTTCCGAGAATTTTCTGAGAATTTTCCGAGAATTTTCCGAGAATTTTCCGAGAATCTTCCGAGAATTTTCCGAGAATTTTCCGAGAATTTTCCGAGAATTTTCCGAGAATTTTCCGAGAATTTTCCGAGAATTTTCCGAGATTTTCCCGAGAATTTTCCGAGAATTTTCCGAGAATTTTCCGAGAATTTTCCGTCAATTTTCCGAGAATTTTCCGAGAATTTTCCGTCAATTTTCCGAGAATTTTCCGAGAATTTTCCGAGAATTTTCCGTCAATTTTCCGAGAATTTTCCGAGAATTTTCCGAGAATTTTCCGAGAATTTTCCGAGAATTTTCTGAGAATTTTCCGAGAATTTTCCGAGAATTTTCCGAGATTTTCCCGAGAATTTTCCGAGAATTTTCCGAGAATTTTCCGAGAATTTTCCGAGAATTTTCCGAGAATTTTCAGAGAATTTTCTGAGAATTTTCCGAGAATTTTCTGAGAATTTTCCGAGAATTTTCCGAGAATTTTCCGAGAATTTTCCGAGAATTTTCCGAGAATTTTCCGAGAATTTTCTGAGAATTTTCCGAGAATTTTCCGAGAATTTTCTGAGAATTTTCCGAGAATTTTCCGAGAATTTTCCGAGAATCTTCCGAGAATTTTCCGAGAATTTTCCGAGAATTTTCCGAGAATTTTCCGAGAATTTTCCGAGAATTTTCCGAGAATTTTTTCCGAGAATTTTCCGAGAATTTTCCGAGATTTTCCCGAGAATTTTCCGAGAATTTTCCGAGAATTTTCCGAGAATTTTCCGAGAATTTTCCGAGAATTTTCCGAGAATTTTCCGAGAATTTTCCGAGAATTTTCCGTCAATTTTCCGAGAATTTTCCGAGAATTTTCCGAGAATTTTCCGAGAATTTTCCGAGAATTTTCCGAGAATTTTCCGAGAATTTTCCAAGAATTTTCCGAGAATTTTCCGAGAATTTTCCGAGATTTTTCTGAGAATTTTCCGAGAATTTTCCGAGAATTTTCCGAGATTTTCCCGAGAATTTTCCGAGAATTTTCTGAGAATTTTCCGAGAATTTTCCGAGAATTTTCCGAGAATTTTCCGAGAATTTTCCGAGAATTTTCCGTCAATTTTCCGAGAATTTTCCGAGAATTTTCCGAGAATTTTCCGAGAATTTTCCGAGAATTTTCCGAGAATTTTCCGAGAATTTTCCAAGAATTTTCCGAGAATTTTCCGAGAATTTTCCGAGATTTTTCTGAGAATTTTCCGAGAATTTTCCGAGAATTTTCCGAGAATTTTCTGAGAAGTTTCCGAGAATTTTCCGAGAATTTTCCGAGAATTTTCCGAGAATTTTCCGAGAAGTTTCCGAGAATTTTCCGAGAATTTTCCGAGAATTTTCCGAGAATTTTCCGAGAATTTTCCGAGAATTTTCCGAGAATTTTCTGAGAATTTTCTGAGAATTTTCCGAGAATTTTCCGTCAATTTTCCGAGAATTTTCCGAGAATTTTCCGAGAATTTTCCGTCAATTTTCCGAGAATTTTCCGAGAATTTTCCGTCAATTTTCCGAGAATTTTCCGAGAATTTTCCGAGAATTTTCCGTCAATTTTCCGAGAATTTTCCGAGAATTTTCCGAGAATTTTCCGAGAATTTTCCGAGAATTTTCTGAGAATTTTCCGAGAATTTTCCGACAATTTTCCGAGATTTTCCCGAGAATTTTCCGAGAATTTTCCGAGAATTTTCCGAGAATTTTCCGAGATTTTCCCGAGAATTTTCCGAGAATTTTCCGAGAATTTTCCGAGAATTTTCCGAGAATTTTCCGAGAATTTTCCGAGAATTTTCCGAGAATTTTCAGAGAATTTTCTGAGAATTTTCCGAGAATTTTCTGAGAATTTTCCGAGAATTTTCCGAGAATTTTCCGAGAATTTTCCGAGAATTTTCCGAGAATTTTCCGAGAATTTTCCGAGAATTTTCTGAGAATTTTCCGAGAATTTTCCGAGAATTTTCCGAGAATCTTCCGAGAATTTTCCGAGAATTTTCCGAGAATTTTCCGAGAATTTTCCGAGAATTTTCCGAGAATTTTCCGAGAATTTTCCGAGATTTTCCCGAGAATTTTCCGAGAATTTTCCGAGAATTTTCCGAGAATTTTCCGAGAATTTTCCGAGAATTTTCCGAGAATTTTCCGAGAATTTTCCGAGAATTTTCCGTCAATTTTCCGAGAATTTTCCGAGAATTTTCCGAGAATTTTCCGAGAATTTTCCGAGAATTTTCCGAGAATTTTCCGAGAATTTTCCAAGAATTTTCCGAGAATTTTCCGAGAATTTTCCGAGATTTTTCTGAGAATTTTCTGAGAATTTTCCGAGAATTTTCCGAGATTTTCCCGAGAATTTTCCGAGAATTTTCTGAGAATTTTCCGAGAATTTTCCGAGAATTTTCCGAGATTTTCCCGAGAATTTTCCGAGAATTTTCCGAGAATTTTCCGAGAATTTTCCGAGAATTTTCCGAGAATTTTCCGAGAATTTTCTGAGAATTTTCCGAGAATTTTCCGAGAATTTTCCGTCAATTTTCCGAGAATTTTCCGAGAATTTTCCGAGAATTTTCCGTCAATTTTCCGAGAATTTTCCGAGAATTTTCCGTCAATTTTCCGAGAATTTTCCGAGAATTTTCCGAGAATTTTCCGTCAATTTTCCGAGAATTTTCCGAGAATTTTCCGAGAATTTTCCGAGAATTTTCCGAGAATTTTCTGAGAATTTTCCGAGAATTTTCCGAGAATTTTCCGAGATTTTCCCGAGAATTTTCCGAGAATTTTCCGAGAATTTTCCGAGAATTTTCCGAGATTTTCCCGAGAATTTTCCGAGAATTTTCCGAGAATTTTCCGAGAATTTTCCGAGAATTTTCCGAGAATTTTCCGAGAATTTTCCGAGAATTTTCCGAGAATTTTCAGAGAATTTTCTGAGAATTTTCCGAGAATTTTCTGAGAATTTTCCGAGAATTTTCCGAGAATTTTCTGAGAATTTTCCGAGAATTTTCCGAGAATTTTCCGAGAATCTTCCGAGAATTTTCCGAGAATTTTCCGAGAATTTTCCGAGAATTTTCCGAGAATTTTCCGAGAATTTTCCGAGAATTTTCCGAGATTTTCCCGGGAATTTTCCGAGAATTTTCCGAGAATTTTCCGAGAATTTTCCGAGAATTTTCCGAGAATTTTCCGAGAATTTTCCGAGAATTTTCCGAGAATTTTCCGTCAATTTTCCGAGAATTTTCCGAGAATTTTCCGAGAATTTTCCGTCAATTTTCCGAGAATTTTCCGAGAATTTTCCGTCAATTTTCCGAGAATTTTCCGAGAATTTTCCGAGAATTTTCCGTCAATTTTCCGAGAATTTTTTGAGAATTTTCAGAGAATTTTCCGAGAATTTTCCGAGAATTTTCTGAGAATTTTCCGAGAATTTTCCGAGAATTTTCCGAGAATTTTCTGAGAATTTTCCGAGAATTTTCCGAGAATTTTCCGAGATTTTCCCGAGAATTTTCCGAGAATTTTCCGAGAATTTTCCGAGAATTTTCCGAGAATTTTCCGAGAATTTTCCGAGAATTTTCCGAGAATTTTCTGAGAATTTTCCGAGAATTTTCCGAGAATTTTCCGTCAATTTTCCGAGAATTTTCCGAGAATTTTCCGAGAATTTTCCGTCAATTTTCCGAGAATTTTCCGAGAATTTTCCGTCAATTTTCCGAGAATTTTCCGAGAATTTTCCGAGAATTTTCCGTCAATTTTCCGAGAATTTTCCGAGAATTTTCCGAGAATTTTCCGAGAATTTTCCGAGAATTTTCTGAGAATTTTCCGAGAATTTTCCGAGAATTTTCCGAGATTTTCCCGAGAATTTTCCGAGAATTTTCCGAGAATTTTCCGAGAATTTTCCGAGATTTTCCCGAGAATTTTCCGAGAATTTTCCGAGAATTTTCCGAGAATTTTCCGAGAATTTTCCGAGAATTTTCCGAGAATTTTCCGAGAATTTTCCGAGAATTTTCAGAGAATTTTCTGAGAATTTTCCGAGAA